>APFE030291052.1:98527-191716 GCA_000404065.3 Pinus taeda | reverse complement strand
ATTCTTCTTGGTTACTCTCCACACAGCAAGGCATACAAATGTTACAATAAAAGACTTGGCTGAATTGTTGACAGCATTGATGTAGTGGTTGATGAAAAGGGATACATTCCTAGACAAGTACATCGTGAAGACATCGAAGAAGATGAAGGATATCCTCAACAACAGAATGATGAAGAAGAAGAATTTCAAGAAGAACCTGAAGAAGAAGCTCAAGAAGAACTAGAGGAGCAAACAAGAATTGAAGAAAGGACTCCATCCAGATATGTTCAGAAGAATCATCCAGAATCTCAGATTATGGGGCAGAAAGAAGCAGGTGTACAAACAAGAAGAACTCTTGCAGAAGCTTCAAGTTATTTGGCACTTCTCTCTTCTGTTGAACCACAAAATGTAAAAGAAGCATGCAAAGATGAATTGTGGATAAAAGCAATGGATGAAGAACTTGAGCAAATCGAAAGGAACAACACTTGGGAACTGGTTCCTAGACCAAAGGATAAGAATGTCATCGGAACAAAATGGGTCTTCAAAAATAAATTGAATGAAAATGGAGAAGTAATTAGAAACAAGGCCAAACTTGTTTGTAAAGGGTATGCGCAACAAGAAAGAATAGACTTTGAAGAAACCTTTGCTCCTGTTGCAAGACTTGAGGCCATCCGAATGTTCCTTGCTCTCTCAAGTTTTCAAAACTTCAAAGTATTTCAAATGGACGTGAAATCAGCCTTTCTGAATGGAGACTTGGAAGAAAAAGTATACATTGAACAACCATATGGGTTCATTCTTGGAAATGATCCAAATCTTGTATGCAGATTGAAAAAGGCTCTCTACGGGCTCAAACAAGCTCCAAGGGCTTGGTACTATCGTTTGGACAAATATCTTCATCAACAAGGTTTTTCAAAAGGATCAGCAGATAGCAATCTTTATATAAAAGTTGAAAATGACAAATTGCTAATACTTGTTGTGTATGTAGATGACATTATTTTTGGCAGCAATGAAGAAGAGATGAGTCAAAGCTTTGCCTTGGTCATGCAGAAAGAATTTGAAATGTCCTTGCTGGGAGAACTGACATATTTCCTTGGTTTGCAAATCCAACAAAAGGAAGAAGGAATCTTTTTATCTCAAACCAAGTATCTCAAACAGATATTGAAGAAATATGGCATGGAAGATGCAAAACCAGTATGTACAACCATGGTCACAGGATGTAGCCTCAGTGCAAATGATGAATCTGCAGCAGTACATCAACCAACCTACAGATCTATGATCGGAAGTCTACTTTATTTGACAGGTACCTGACTGGACATCATGCATGCAGTAGGAATAGTTGGTAGATTTCAGGCAAATCCAAAGGAGACTCATCTTCAGGCAGTAAAGAGAATTTTCAAATATCTTCAAGGGACACAAAATTATGGCTTATGGTATCCTAGAGATACAAATATCACACTTCATGCTTATACAGATGCAGATTGGGCCAGAAGCGTGGATGACAGGAAGAGCACAAGTGGTGGTGCGCTCTTTATGGGTTCCAGATTAGTATCTTGGTTCAGCAAGAAACAGATTTCGATTGCCTTATCTACAGCTGAAGCGGAATATGTTGCTGCTGCATCTTGCTGCACTCAACTCCTTTGGATGATGCAGACCTTGCAGGATTTTCAAATCACTTGTACACCACCTATCTCTATCTTATGCGATAGCACAAGTGCAATCAGCATCTCAAAGAATCCTGTCATGCATTCAAAAACCAAGCACATACCAATCAAGTATCATTTTCTCCGGGAACAAGTGGTTGAACAAAAGGTCAAGTTGGAGTATGTTCCTTCTAAGGAACAAGTTGCTGATATTCTCACCAAACCATTGCCCAGGGAGACTTTTGAATACCTCAGGCAAAAGCTGGGGGTTGTTGATGCGTCATCTTATTGTTGAGACTCTTCTGATTGTTGGTTGTATGCATGATTCATCTGAGGTATATGCGTACATGTGCTGGGTTGCGGCACAGGTTCAGGGGGAGCATATAATGCATTGTTGGCATTATGGAGGATGTAAAAAAGGAGATCATGGGAGCTGGTATGAATATAGCTGCAATATGTCTCTATCTCTTTCTTGGTCATTCATGGTGTCTGGTGGATTATGGTTCTTCATTGCAGATCTGGTTCATATTTAGGGGGAGCATGTTCTTAGGGGGAGCATAACCCTTTGCCCTTGATGTCAAAGGGGGAGAATGTCGCGGAAGTTTTTGAGGTTGCCATCAAGTCCAAAGGGGGAGATTGTTGGCATTATATTTCTGGTATGGTTATATGTTACAGATGTTGTACTTGATGGCAACACCCATGGCATGGCTCTCAATATGATGAGAATTAAGAAGTACGCAGGAGAACAGTTCAGAAGATGCATACCCGCAGGTGCGTCGTGCAGGGACCGCGTCCAGACACGCAGGTTACCCATTCATGAGGTGCGTACCCCCAGTGCACACACTTCAAGGCAGTAAAGTGCACACACGTGGGGTTCCTTATGTTTAACCCTTGGTATTTAGTCGACGGTATTGTGTTATCATGGTTCTGGCCCGTGGTATTGTTTTATTTTATTATTATTATTGAGCCCCATGATCCTTGATTTGTGGAAGAGCTTGCCTATATAAAGTAAAGGAGATCATTTGGCTTAGCATGCTTTTGGGTTGAATATCTTAAGATCTGAAATATTTTGGTTATTGTTTCAAAAATCTTGATCTATATGAAAGTGAAGTGGAAGGCGAATCTGTAAAGGGTGATCTCCAGAGCGCTTGATCAGATCTGGGCATCTGTCTAACTGTAGCACAGTGGTGATCTGTGAATTCAGCCCTAATCTGATGTACGCAGGTGTTTAACGGTGCCTCTGCGTAGGTACACAGAGCAGAAGAAGGATAAGTGCGTGGGTACGCAGGGGCGACAAAGGCACAGTGCGTGGGTACGCTAAGGCGACGAAGGAGCAGTGCGTGGGTACGCAGAGCAACGGTGGTTCAGGTGCGTACGCACAGAAACAGTACGCGGCGCGATAGTGTCTTTGGGTGTGTGCCTTCAGTGAAGTACGCAGCGCGATAGTGTATTTGGGTGCATACTGTACGCAACGCAGTAGAAGAAGCAGTGCGTGGTCACGCAGTGCAGCAGAAGGAGCTCTGTGGGTATACGCAGAGTAGCAGAGGGTGAAGTGCGTAGCGACGCAGGCCAGTAAAAGGAAAACTGCGTATCTGACTTAAGATCTTCTGTTGACTGAATTTTTCTGTTGATAAGGTGTTCTGGGTTCAGTTCTGTTATTTTGATTTGATTACTGCAGCTGACTGTAATTTATATGTACTTGATGATCATTTGATGTATATGGATCTAGTTTGAAAGTTTATGAAAAGTGGTCCTTGTAAAGAAGTAGGGGGTTGTAGCTCCCTTCCAGGAGAGACTGGAAAACGAGAGAGAGTTGTAGCTCTCTGCAGGTTGCAGCCTGCGTACTGGTAAAGGACTGCACCAGTACAAGACCATTGTAAAAGGAGTTTCTAATTTGAAAGAAGATAGAGACATATTGCAGCAGGTGGTTTTCACCCACATTGGGTTTCCACCTTATATCTGGTGTTCTTTGATGTGAATGTCTGTTTTTCTTGTTCATGCTCATTATTTTATGGTACTGATATGCAAAAATAATTCAAAGTATAAATAAGGAAGATTTGGTAAAAGGACTAGATAATACTGATTCACCCCCCCTCTTAGTATTATTTTCAACAGATTTCAGATCAAACGAGTTTTAATTTTAGCTTTTAAAGCTTCATAGAAAAAAAATTATAGCAAAAATGCCATGATGACATGTTTGAAGCAGTGAAACACTAGAATCCAAAGCTCTGATACCAAATGTTATGCAACCAACTCACAAAATAGAATAAGAGATAGATCAACGAATTCAAAATAAGCCTCTTATATGGGGGAATGTCCTTTAAATTACACAAATGAACAAATCTTGGATGATACAAATGAAAAGCCCTCCTTTCTATATATAAGAGTCTAAGGGGTCACAATATAATCAGATCCTACATAACAATAATATTGTAAGGGAACAACAATAACAATAGTGGGCTTCTATGGGGCACAATAATAACAATATGGGGACTACATGGGCACAACCATACAATATGAGTGTTTCACTAATAACAATAAGGGGCTACACTAATTGTATAAGGACCTAACTGTTATAATGGGCCTTAGAATAAAATAATTCATAACTACTAAGGATTACACAAATTTTGAAGGGATGATCCATTTAGAGGCCACATAGCCATGTGGAGAGGGTGAACAAAGCATTAGTATTCTTCATTTCTCTTGTTGTAAATGGAGTGAGCTAGAACCAGGTTTTGAATTAATCCTTATAGGGGATATATTCAACCAAGTGAATATCCTTCCACCAGATAGTCAACCTAAATATTGAAGACGTCTTGCTAGAGACCACTCCTGTTTGGATCTAAAACATTGTGGAGAGTTTTAAACATAGATGGGGACATGCACTCTTCTGTAGTCCAAGCCCACCTCACTATTAAAAGTGCATGGTCAACTTAAATTTGATTTTGATTCAAAACCCAATAATCTAGAAGACATAAATTGTGGCTAAGGTACACCATTTCTCAACAATGAAACTTTATTCTAAAATCCAAAACTTTTAATTTTTTGTTTTAGTTTTTTTTAATAGATTTCTTTTAATGTTTTATTATAAATTAGTGTGTAAACCTTTGGATTTTGAGTAATACAATTAGATCCAAACCAAGGGATCAATATACTTTTATTTGAGCTTTCATACACATTATCTTCAAGGCTATATTTAGTTACGTCTTTCAAATCTACAGTAAATGACACAACATCATATTCAAATTTTGTAGAAAATTCAAGGTACATTGCTCCTTTCAAGAAAGTTTTATCATAGGAACTTTGTAGTTAGTTCCAAATTTGATACCCTTAGTTAATATATTTTATTTTGGGATAAATTAATCAATTCTAGGCATTAAAATATTTCTCTTTGCTAAAACTTATTATTAGATTTTCACCCATTGTGGCTTGACCCCAAGACCTCTACAATTGAATTTATAGCTTGCTATAAATTCATTTATGTTGTCAATTTGGGTCTTACGAGTGATTTAAGAACATCTACATTCAATATCCTAACTTCCTCACCCCTAGATATTCATTATAGAGTGCTCAGGAACTATTGGGTGGCATTTTTAAGGGGGTTTTGTTGTTGTTTTCTATGTTTTTCTACACATTTTCCAATCTAAAGTCACAAGAGAGCAAGTAAATTAACATAATAATGCTTCTAACTAAATTTATACATTAAGAATAACTTATAGAATTAGTTAGTATATTAAATTTACACTCACTTGGACTATTCCTTGCTATTTATATTCATTAATGAGTTATTAACATTACTCATCCACATTTATTTTTTTCATATTTTATATTTTTAGATTACTACAAAAATAAACAATTAACTCCTCTCTTCGCCCAAAATCCCATGCAAAGCACTAATCATTCTTTGGTTGGGTGAAGTCATCATAAGAGAATTCTACCATAGCCTTTTAAGAGGAATTTGGGCTTAACTTAGTGGGGACTTGGGATGAGGTGACAGTGGGCCCTTATGTTATATGTTCTAATATTATTAAGTTCTAAGGACCTTATAAACCCTACTAGTTTTATTAGTAATAGGTCATTAATACCATTTTAGATAAAGCCCAATGCTTTGTATTCCTCTTTGTTTGATAATATGTTTTAGTATGATGTGTTGTGCAAGTAATTCCTTCCTTTCTTACCAGCATTTAAAGAATATTATTCCCATCATATTCATACTCTAACCTAGAATCATCCCCTAAATATATATCATTATCTAAAACATTGTCCTCCTTTGAATCACCAAATATCAAGTTATTGATTTTAATATCCCTTATGAGTATGATCTTATTTTGTAAGTATATGGCAAGTATGTGATAAGGTTTTAATTTCAATATATTTGAATCGATAATATAATTAATAAACTAATTAACATGTGCACATGGGGTGATAAATACTCAATAGTATCATGGGGGAAATGAACCAACAAGATAGGAAATATGGATGGTCGGTAAAATATTGTTTTATTAAATAGCCATATGTCTTCATTCCAAAACCTTATGGTGAGGTACACATTTCACATGCAAGTGAGGATTTCATAGAAGTTGTTGAGGAAAATCATTGGGAAATTTACTATTGAATTCGCTCTTTTATGGTTGAACCATCGATGAAAAGTAGGGTAGTATACTAAAAATTGTGTTGTGCCAAGGGTGAGCATGTTGTCAAAATTTTGTTGCAAAAATTGTAGCCTTGAGTTATGGGATTAAGAGAAGATGATTTAGAACTAAGTTTTCCATAGCTTCTAACATTATAGGTTTCGTAGCTAGCCTATAGAAGGTGAATGGAGGGAAGTGGGATACTATTGAGGGACTATGTAGTAATGAAGAGGATCATATTCCTTGTATTATGTAGGGTTGAGGGGGAAAGAGAGGGTGGAGAGTGAGACTGAGGTAGAAATAATCGATTGAGTGGTTAATTATATGATTGTAATAATTATTTGTTGGGATGAGGTGAGAAAACCATAGCCATAGATAGAAAAATTTCCCTTTTTTTCATTTTTAGACATGAGGGCAACACCTACTAGATCTAGTGCCTAAGGATGAGAGCGAAAAAATGCTCCCATGGAGCCATTTCCCCAAGTACATTCATTAAACCAAATAAGTAATTTAGCTACTATTGTTTAACTATTGAAGATTATATTTATCTTTGTTTTGTTAAAATATTATTCACAAATTTAGGAAATATCAACAAATCAAAATAGCAATGGGCTCAAGAGTGGATGATGGCTTGTCTAGAAATGATTTCTATGCATATTTGAGGCTGCTATATCCATATATAGTATTGCAAATGGTATATTTTTTTCCTCTAGTAGTAAATTGACTTCTAGACATATCAATTTGTATGCAAATTCCTTGTTGGTATTAAAAAAGGGACCATATTCATGTAGAAAATGTAAATATGTGTATGGGAAAGAATTGTATGAGCATGTTATTGTAAATGCATAAGAATTATGATGTAATTCCTAATGTACTAGTGATTAATATTCAAAGTAGAAGAATAAACATGTTTAATGTGCTAAGATGGTGCATTAGAAGAATTTTGAGGTCTAAAATGGGCCCCTAGAGGAAATTAGTAAAATACTAATTAAAACAATAAAATAAGAGTTATGAGCTTTTAAATGAAAAGAAAGAAAAATACATTTTTATTGTATTTTCGGCTTATATCGTTATAGGTTTACTCAAATGTCAAATGTAGACACCTGTTGGTAACAAAATTAAATTCCACATCAAATGGGTACCCACTTTATGTTGATTTTTCCATGGAACTCAAGAATGAAGTTTGAGTCTAAGATCACAATCAAAAACACACTCAAATGCCATAACACTTCTACTTTGCACAACGGAATAAAAAACAATAGTGAATCAACTAGTACACAAGAATATTACAAATATTTAATACAACAATCTTAGGGCTCCCATACTAGGGATCATGCCTTTACAATCATCCCTGATACAAGACAATAATTAGGGCTTGGTATCAACAACTATGATGACCAATCTGTCCCTAAACAAAGTACACTTGACTTACTTTCTAATGGTGTGCATCAATAGTCCTTTTCAGTCCACATACCTTGAAGACACATTTGCCTCCTCTTCTACAGATCACACAAATTTTTCTCCCTCTGAAGGCTTTGATCTCTAGCTCAACAAATTTCCACTATCAACCCTCATGTTTCTCCAAGAGTGACTAAAATTTGGCCCACACAATTCTACCCACTAGTTGCTCTCCTTCTCCTCCAAGAGTGCCAACTCTTACATTCTTCAAAACTAACCACTACTCGCCTCTTTTCTCCTCTAAATATGAACATACATAGGGCTTAAAGGTTACCCTATTATCACTAAAGTTGTCCTTCTACAACTCACTAAACTAGGGCACAATAAGAAGCTCACTTATCAATGATCCTCCACCCTTGAGATCTATGATTAGGGCCCAAACAAGTTTCCCTCTTAATAGTAATAATCTTTCCCGTGTTCATTGTACTAGGGAACTCAAAACAACTAATAACAACCCTCAAAAACTCTATACTTAGGCTGCTTAAAAGCTTTTCAAAACCAAGCCTACCATCCCTAGCAAACATCCACTAGAAAACCAATTAAACATACCTATCAAGATGTCACAAACATCCTTGAACTTTCTCATTGTCCTAAGCACCAGTCTGAGGTATTTTGTCTATTTTAGGGCTCCTAAAGCAAATGCAAGAGTTCCCTAAACTTGGCCTCCAAATAGACCTCCAAAAACATTTGTTATTCCCTTCTTTCAGATGCTCAATCGCAGTGTTGATACACAAGGGTATGTGACCCTCATTCTTATAGAAAAATGGTCCTTACAACCCTCCAAAACACAATTGATAGTGGTCTCCGCCCTCTCCTTGGAAACATAACTTATGTGGCATGCTACATAGAGAATATCTACACAAAATGAGTGCCCAGAATCTCCTCTCCAACTTGGCGAGCAAGATCTCTAACTCAATTTGTCCAAAAACACAAGAAATACAAACACTTTGACCTCATTCTTTAGTTAGATGAGATCCTTTAGGTCTATGGTCAAATTCGATTAGTATTCACTTGGATGAAACACACTTATATGGTGAGTGAAAGAACTAATCTTGTTCTCTATTTATAGAGGTCTAAGTGGGTTTCACTAGCTACCTAGGGTCACCATATCTCAAGAATTCGACCTTAACAAACTGTTAAAACTCCATAAAGTCATAGAACATAAATTATTTTCATTATTCCAATACCACCACATTGATGCCTTTGGTTCCCCTTACCTCCTTAAGGGTTCCACACTTTCCCTCAATGATCAAACCATTGAAAACTCCACATGGTTCTGCGCCCAAAACTTTGGGTGCAAAACTCACTACTTGCATACACTTGCCCACAAATCACATGTGGGTCAAAATTCTCCCAAACCTTGTACCCTTGGGTGTGGGAGTACCTTCTAGGCTATATAAATAAAGACTCTACATACTATTGAGTAGACCCACATTGAAAATTTTGAAAATACATGAAAAAACATGTGTGAAACATGTTTGTTTTCATGTATTTTTAATTTTTTCAGTGTAGGTATACTCAAATTTATGAAAAATGGACACTCGTTGGATGTGGAATTTAATTTTTCATCCAACGAGTGTCTACACTTGACATTTCAATAAACCTATAAGGAAATAAGCCAAAAATACAATAGATAGTAGTTTTCTTCTTTTTTCTCTAAAAATATTTACCCCTGGGGATGACATCATCATCTTGGATTTTATTGGTTATTTTAAAGTTGATTTTGTAGTACATTTTTTTTACCTCAAAATTCTCCTAATTAAAAATGTGCTTGTGGGTTGTGAAGTAAATCTTTATGGCTGATGTATTTTTTACTATTGATTTTTATTGCCCATAAATTATATGTATGAATGTTGCTCATGGATTAATAATGAAAGTGGGTTTGTAACAAATTTGGAGTGGAATTGATGGTTATGGATTACCCCATAGCCTTGATAAAGTACAAGGGGGTATGCCACACCTATCAAGCCATAATTTGCTTAAGCTATTGAGTATTCACTATGTATGCGCATTTTCATGTCTGTCCAAGAAACAATGTAAATTCCATAATTGGTGTCTATCAATGTCTTTAGTTCTTTATCTAGAAAAGAAAATGGAATCTCTCCATTAAAAACATTAACAACAAATCAATCAAATTTGATATCTTTACAATGTAGATAATTTCTAGTTGGGTATACTTTACCTTTTGCAATGTTTTAATTTCTCCAAAATAATTGTACATCTTCTTGATCCACAAACGCAAAAGACATTATTAACAATATACAATTTAACAAGCAAACCACTCGTCTTAGTAAATACAATGAAATGTATATCTACACAATTTTTTTCTTTGATTCATTGATTTATGACAAAATAAACTGAACCACAACAAATACAGGTATGAAGAAGTATAATTATAATACATTAATAACATTTTGAAGTTGAAAATTTGTGTTCATGTTTGAAAATTTCCTTGCAATAATTAGTTGTGAGAATGGATCCATTGATTATTATATTGAACTAATTCATTTTGGTACTTCAAACTTAAAATTGTCTTATAAATATATTTTGACCATTACTTAAGTTTGAGAGTAAGCAAAAAATTGTTCTAATCATGAGATGGGTGGTAGGAGTCTTGAATCGAAGGCTAGGACAAATCTCAAAATTGAGATCATCTACACAAATATTTAGGGAGGAAGGTATTGATTTAGCAATCAAGTCCAATTATGAAATTTATAAATTGGATAGGTTGGTTATTGAAAGGAGGTGCCAATTTTACAATTGATATTAATGGCCAAATTAGGAAAGGTTTGAATAAGGAAACAACCCAATTTTGAAATTGGACCCAAATTGTTAATCAAGGGGCAGGAAAGTTTTGAAATTCAACTAAAGGTAACTTGAATTCAAACTCAAAAATATTGAAATATTTGAAGGAATTGTTATCCCCCAAGTGGTAACTACTTTAGATGCACCCTCACATGGGTGTTATGTTGATGATTTACATGAGCTCTCTTGTGTATTCTCCATACTCAAATAGTTCTCTTAATTTCTCCTTCAAACATGTGATTATGTTAGCTTAGTTATGGTATCTCAAATGCTCCATCATCATCTCTTATATTTATAGATGCATTTATATACTGTACAAGTTGGTTTTTGCATATTCTATTATGATATTCCATGTCATTGATGTTCTTACCTGGATGTGGCACTATAACTTCTAGGTTTTTCCATGATAATGGTAAAGTTTAAACGAAATTTGATGACACTTTATAACATTCTAGTTTTATTATTTTCATAATTATACAATGAGGAGCATCATCTTATTATAGAAGTTTCATAATTTCTATGGTTAGTTTGTAATACTAGGAAACTAGTTAAGGTAATGCCTTCACCATCCTAACCATGCCCAACACTTTCCATTTTCCCATTTCACTAATTCCCATCCATTAAAAATATTCTCTTGTTCATGTTTGACTTTTAAAATATCACCAAAAATATATAAATGAATAAATCCTAAGTTATTAAAGGCAAAAGTGTAAATGTAAATCTTAATAAATTCCACCTCACAATGAGGCCAAAACCCATGTTCCCATGCTTCTTTATGAATATCTAATTAGAAGGGTCTTGTTTAATGAAATGAAAGCTTAAATAAAAACATAAAAAAGGGTGATAAGAATCACTTCCAAGGAAAGGAAACTCAATGATAAGCTCCCTCTTGTATACATCAATTCCTTGCACTTGAAAGCTAGTTGATCAAAAGTACATGACTTACAGTTAATATCATATGACTTTGAGGGTCAACACATGAAGTTTTCCCCTTTCCATTTATATATTTATTCATCACATCATATATATTTTACTTATCAATTTGAGAAATACACTCTGTCCTAGGAATCAACAAATATAAACAGTTAATGATGTTCCCTCAATGTAATTAAGCTTTATTATCTTGTGTTTGAATAAATCAATAATCATGTCTGACATAATGTCTCACTAAGAATATGGACCCACCACTATAAGTGGTGCCTTGCATTGGGATCCATCAGATGTTTCCTTGGGATATGCGTAACTATATTTTTTCCATAACATCAACAATAGGATACATTGCATTTCTCTAGGACCTATGTATTTCACTAGGATAGCAATGGAATCTATAAAAATGCATTGGGTGATGAAAACATTGCCACAACATCATCATGTGCCACATGGACCTTTCCTAAAATATAAACTTACTTCATTGGACGAATATTCTCACATGTGTGGGTGGTTAGAGGTGGCTAGAGAACATTATTTTATGGTGATAAATTCATGGGAAATTATCTTTGACAAAGTGAAAAAAATTCAACCAAATCAACATCATTAAATGTAGAATGGCCATAAGATTTTCAAATGGGATTATACTAGAAAATTGGGTAAAAATTGAACTAGTTATGATGTTGTAGGTATTGTCGTGCAAAAAATATTACACATTTGGACCATTCAACATCCACACATGTGGGTTGTTAGAGAATTTTGTGGAACACCCCTCATCTCTTTGACTAGTTCACTCACATGTTTGAGTTGGTCGATGTGGTTATTCCATGATATGTGATTTTATTAGTTCAACATGGTTTTAGACTATGGTATTGAGTTTGCCTCTTGTTTTAGCTTATGGATTTGACTTGAGTTCATGGTTGGACCTAGAACATTGTATTGAGAATGATCTTTCTCTATATAAGGAGGGAGCCTCCTCATTTTCATCTATTGAATAATAATGAGAAGAAGCTAGTCTTGCCTTACATAAGTCATTGTGTAGTGTTTGTATCTCAAGGGTTTATTCAAGGGCTATATATTGGAATTTTTTTCTTTTTTGAGTTTCAGGTATCTTTGAAGAAGGTGTTTCTACAAGACCGTAGAAGGACACTATGGCATACTGGATGAATACTCTAATATATAACTAGATTTGTCTCACCCTCTTTGACCATTTGTGCTTAGAATTTAGAGCATTAAATTTGGACATCCAAGGACTCTAATTTTTTACTTTAGGACTATCATAGAATTGATCTTGTAGCACTTGGGCGGATCCTCATAGAACAATATTTCTTAGTGCGTGTGATTTCAGTACATAAGTGTGAGTGTGATTGGATATATTTCTCTTATTTTAACATCAATAACGTCATTAAATTCAAAGGAGTTTAGCTCAAGTGGTAGAGGCACATATTGTGGTTCTAGTTGTGGCAGGTTCAAATCTTTGGAGACATGCTCTACTTGGTGAAAATTATGGAAAAAAATAGTACAAATGAGTTCTACTGGGTAGTCCCATAATTGTTTCATTGACAAAAACATCATTAAATATTAAATTAACCAAATGTATTGGATTTATCTTGCATAATATGATTGGATATAATAATCATACTTCATATGTGATTAAATCAATGCAAGAAGTGTTATAACAATTTGAGGGTTTGGTGTCTTTGATGATTTCTCATTTGTTGGAATTTATCACTATTTTAGGGAATTATAGTATATCTAATGCATTTAAATCAAATATAAGGTAGATATATGGTTAATCACACCGAAAGAGCTAAACCAATGCATCACTAGCCCAAATGATTCAATAATTTATGCTCTTTCTCTAACAATCTTATTAGTTGGTTTATTTTTGCAATTCAAGGGTTAAAAAATTAACCTAAAAAATGATTTTCATTATTTTCCAAGATAGATTTGGTCCTTCTGAGAGAATGTTGTGGCTTTATTATTTCAATTTTAGCTTGCTCTCATAACACATGTCACATTTTACTTTCTAGAAATGGATACTATAGTGATTTCAATGATGTACATGGCATAATCCACAAGAAATTTGATCAAGGAAAATATATAATCCGCATTCTAACCACATGTGGATGATGTAATGTTGCACTAAATGGTTCCACATTAATGTTAATTTGGAATATTATCATACAAGTAACATTACATAAATTTAGGGGATTCATTCGTGTACTACTTTGTGGATTCATTGACTATTTATATAACAACTTACATATCAACAATATAAAGGAATTGACCCACATATTAATCACTAAAACACTTTGTTCATGTTTTTATATCATTCATATTATTGATCATTGGAATGTAATACTCTTTCACGGTTTCAATTGGTGATAATATTGTTGGTTATTTTCTCTAAGGATCAAAATATGTTCATGATTCATTGACACCAATGTTTTCTTTGAGCATTGTTTAACATTTTTGGATTATTTACAAGTGTACTTTTCATTTTGGAATTTATTTATAGCTCTTGGATACTCTCTTACAACATTATTTTTGCATGGTTACATATTTTAAGTTTTAAGACTACATTTTTCATTCATTCTTGGAGCATTGTTGCTGCATCTAACACTTAGTTGCAAGAACACTTACACCTTCATATATTTTCTTCTTAGCCACTTAACACACCACCCCCCCCCCCCCAACCCCCCACACTTCAATAAACTTTTCACATATATGTGGGTTGTATGCATGCAGATCCTATTTCATTTTCATTTCCTTGCAAATTCATTTTGAAATTGTTCTTAACACTACACTATTTTTTGCTATTTCATATTGAACTTGAATTTTAGTATCCATTGAGGAGATCCATGTACAAACCATCAATATGAACTCCAAAATTCAGTTTTTCTTTCATTACAGTATCAAGAAACGTGAGTTAGGTTTGATATTCTCAATCCTTGAAGGTTGATTTTTAATTTATAGATGGATCATGGGAATTTTGTCATACTATCAAGTAATGTAGTTGCATAAATTGTGTAACATTTTATTATCAATCTGGAGTACAAAAAACTTGTGAAATGCAAACATTGTGCACCCAAAATTATATTATTTGTAGTATGATCTACCAAAAATTCTTAATGCTTATTCTACTAATGTTTAAACTTGTAAAATCAATTGCTTGAAAAAAAAAAAAAAGATAAATCCATCATTGAATTATACCATAGTTATTTTACATCAGGTTGTAGTAAAGTATTCAATCTTCAAGATCTTAAATTTCTACAACAATACTCCATTCGGTATATTTCATAGTATAATTCAATGATAGACATTAACTATGAAAATGAAACATCCACACTTCATTAATCAAAATAAAAATTCACTCTTCATGGAAAAAATCATGTATTTGAAGACTAATCATGCTATTGGGACCTTTCTATCACCAAGTTATATTTTTACATGATTCCATGAATTATTGTTATGAAAAGAAAACTAATATATGAACATAAAAGAATCATTGTAAAAGGAAAAATACTTCCATAAAATAAAATTTCATAAACTAAAATAAAGTAAAGACCATCAAGATCTCATGAAGTGAGATAAATCTCCAAATAATAAAGCTATAAAATTCTACTATAACATCTTAATGCTAAATCAAAACATGCTACATATAAAAATAGAAAATCATTACAATCTATGTGAAATAAAATCTAAAGAAGTTTTATTCTATTCTATCATAAGATGGACATATGCTCCAAGATTCCCTTTTTATAATGAAAAAGGAACCCTTATTTATACATAAAATTGCTTCGCAACTAATATAACAAATATTAAATTCATATCCACAAGTTTTTCGCATGGATACAACCATTTTCTAAAATTAGAAAGTCAAGATGACTCCAATATTTTTGCTAGCAACTAACTACTAATCTCTTCAAAATATCCAAGAATGTTTTCATAACTTAGATGATTAATTACCAGTTCCAAATACATAGAAAATATTCACAAATTAAAGAGGAAAACCAAATTTGGAGAAATTGATGATAATCAGCATTACTACAAGATCCACTTGTTCCTTTAATCACCAAAAACATTAACCCAGTTTTGAAAGGAAAGTTAAAGTGTGTTATTTTTCTATTAATTATTTATAAATTCACTTAATTGGTGGTAATAATAGCCATTCAGAAAGTAAGGAACATATAGAATCATATGCAATAAAACCCCTAAGAGGAAAATATATTAAATAAACATTCTGATGAGTATTTTGTACAAATGTTCATTTTATAAATTATATGTTACCATAACAAAAGATTTCATAATTAGTTTTTTGGTTCAAACCACTTCCTCAACTTCCTCTATGATATATCCTCAAATCTCCTTGTAAATATCTTAGGTAATTATCATCCCTAACATTGCTCATTTCTCCTAATATTTTATGCTTTCTTAGACTTCTATGTTTGGTCTACCTCGTTAAATTTTTCATCACATAATTTAGATCTTAAATATTATTCACAAATAGGAGTTATGCCTTCATATTCCCCCTTAACAAGTACTCGTTAATTCTCTATATTCAACTATAATTTAACTTGGTCCCATCTTTATCTTCAACATTTTGCACTTTTATTCTTTGGCCTTCTTCTTTCATCTTCATTTATATCCAAATTTCATCTTGTAATTGCAAAAAATAAACAATGTGTTTGTTGAAATACATATAAAAATTTAACCATCCACCATAATACATGGGTCGTCAACCAATGTATTTGTCAGTTCTCTAGGAAACATTTTCTCGCACATGGTTCAAGAACATATCTTCATATCTATACATTCAACTCCTTTTACATTAACAACACTTATCAATCTAGGAATTTATAGCATACCCATAGCCATGCCCTAGGTTTTCTTAGATTACCCTTAACCATCAAGTGGTTATTAAGTACCACTTATTCCTTCATGACAAGTAGTCATTTAGCACCACTACCTCTTCAATGGGATATACTTGCCTCATCAAGAATCACATTGACTCTGGTACATTTAATTTCCATTAAGGCATTTCTAGCCCTTTCCTTTCCATATCAATACAAGCATTTCCTTTCTATATGTTGAATACAACAGGGACCATTAATCCTTTTAGGAATGTTTTTTTCATGGATTCATTGCATTTTCTTATCATTTTCTAACACATGGTACTATTATTTACCTTGCTTCATGTCCTTCATCTTCCTTTTCCTTCTTATTTCACTCTTCTCTCACCTTCTTTTTTGGTTGATTCTCTTATGTTGCTTCATTTTTTTCTTCTCAAGTCTGGGGTCCATTCTCTTTCTCATCATATTCATTCATCCTACATCACATTATGTTTTTATCTTTCTTGCACTTTTCTCTATCATCTTCTTCTATCATGAAGACTACTTTATCTCTTCATCTATCCACTTCGTTCTTGGAGTCACCTTCTTCTGCTTCTCTCTTCATCTCCATCTTTTTGCTTCATCTTTCTCAAAGTATACTTGATCATCATTCTTCTTTGAATATTCTTGCATAAAAACAATTATTGTAGGAGAATGTCTCCATCCAATAAGATACCTGCAATTTTTAACCTTCATACATTCACCTAAAATTACTTTCATACAAATATGTTTCTTGTTGGGTTGCACAAAACCAATAAGAAAACTATGACCTTGGCTTAGCAAAACTAATTGACACACAATTATCATGATGTCAATTTCACTTTACTTTGACTCAGGAATCTAAAAAACTCTCACATAATGATTTGACCATATATTAAAACATTGGGTGTTGAGTAACACTTATCATGCACCCTTCTTACATATTAATGACTTTTTCATGCTTTTACTTGACTCCATTTATTTCATACTTGATTTGTCTCACTTCTTTACGTAAACAAAATATTTCACTATAATTGAATTAATAAATAGCTTCGTTTTGAAGTAGATGTTTTACTTTTGATGCTTGACTTCAGTTTAAAAATAAATAATGACTCCATGTTCAAACTAAACTTTAGCCATTTAAAATTCATCTTTTGTATTTGAAAACAATTTAGTTTTTTACCCCTTTTATTATTTATCTCATTCTTCACAATACTTCTATAAATGGGGTAGAAGCACATTCGATGGTATATAATAAAAATTATTAACAAAAACATTCTGGAATTTACCACCATGAGCGCTTTCATGGATTCTTCATTACAACACGAAATCCAAATCCCACAGGCATTGTCAATCTTACTATAGAGAATAAAAACAAAATCCCTCTAAAATTACTTGTACTTTAAATAAATACAAACTTATTTAAATGGGCTTCTTTAAAAAATGGAAAATTTTTGGAGGATATCTTCAAAGAATAAAGAGTTTGTCACTATGAAGGTATCTAGATAGTTCATTAAGTACGAAGGTATCTAAATAGTCACTTAAGTAGAAAGAAAACTTTCCTCCATATAAAATGACAATTTTATGAGCAAATGAGATGAAATTTTGACAGCTTGACATGCCTCTGAAGCTCAAAGGTGATTAGGTAGGTTGGTTTTCCTTTTTGCATCCCACCAATATCCTTATAAAGCTATCATAAGTTTGTTACTTTGTCGATCATCTCTAGACACAAACCTTCTAAATTTTTTTAACTTTGTTATGATTGTGTTTTTCATGCTTATGATTAATGTTGTTACTTTTCTCACTAATTCTAGATTTGAAACCTTAGCAGCACCCATGCCACTATTTTTTTCACAGTTTCTGATATAGGCAAGTCACTATGTTTTGATTTACATTAAGTATGAGATACTTTTAAAATTTCTATCCACTCTATTTTCACAATACCAATAGGAGAAGTACATAATCCTTCTCATGTTTACAAAGCACTAATACATGTAAAAGATTAACATGCCAAACATCAACACCAACTAACATACAATCTTCTATGAGAAATAATTGTTAACTTGATCATATAAAATCCTACATGTAAAAATAGGTGAATGATCAACCATGCTAAAAACAAAGAATGCAACAACAAAATATAAATTTTCCTTATATTTTTCTGAAAGGAAAATTGCATCCCTAATAATAAATAAAAGATTTTTCCTACGAAGAGTCATTCCTTACTATTGTCACTTTTTGCTGACCAAAAGCTAATTGCTTCAATCTACTAACTTGATACAACAACTCACTTATTTTCTCATATTTAGCACATAGTTGTAGCCTTTGTTTCTTGTTGTTCCAACATTTGTTCTACCACCACTACCCCAAGTCAACACCTCTCACATTTAATACCTTTTTCAAACTCCTCAAATATGCTTAGCTCTATAAAAAAACTCCTTAAGCTATGATACCATTTGTTAACTATAACAACCAATTAATAAATCAAGAGACATAGAGAATCATATGCAATAAACTCCCTACAGGGAAACTATATTAAATAAGCATTATTATTTGTACATTGTCTTGTACAAATGGTCACTACATAAATGATATGTGACCACAAAAAAAGGTGTCATAATTAGATTTTTGGTACAAACCAATTCCTCAACTTCCTCCAAAATATCTCCATGAATCTCTCCTTAAATATCTTAAGCAATATTCATCCTTAACATCACTCATTTATCTTAATCTCTTATACTTATATACGTTGTTGTGCTTGGTCTACATCGTTACATTTTTCATCACATAATTTATATATATTCATAAGTACGAGATATGCCTTCATTAAAATACGAAAATAAATGCATTGGAAAATGTCTTGAACCTAATCCCACATAAAGAATTAAAATGGACTTAATACGAGGTTATAGGGAAGCGATAAAGGATTAAAATAAAGGAAAATGTTGTGAAAATATGGTAAAAGGGTTTGAAATGATGGCAATTTTCATAATTGAACACACCATTAATATTTTAAGGAGCACAAACCCTTTCACATGCTTTCGTATTTTTTGGGAGGAGAGGAATCATTCTCGCTTTCTCTCACTTTTGTAATTAGAGTGATGAGGATGAGAACTAGTGAAAGCCCATCCTCAAGCTTTTGTCGTTCAAGTTATTGTCACTTTGTTGAGTCTCAAAAAACATTCATAAAAAAACTTGTTCCAAGTCAATCCTTGTTGTTGAAGTTTAAAAATATTAAGGGTTTTCAAAATAAACCAAATTCCTTATCTTTTTTATCCCTTTGTAGATGTTTGAGAGATTTTCTTTTCTTTTCTTTGTTCAAATTTTTCCTACCTCCTAATTCCAAAATCGGGTTTAGTAAATGGGTTTGAAGTTTATCCCCCATGTGCCCAATTTTTGTTCACTAACATAATATAATTTTTACATGGATGTGAAGGGTATGAAATAAGGAATAAAGGGATGGAGGAGACATCAATAGTAGTCTAGCTAAAAGATTCAATTGAAATAATAAGATATTTTTAAGTAAACATAGTAGCAATTAAGTAGACAGCCACAACAGTAGAACTTTATTCAAGAAGGAGAAAAAATTGCCAAGGACAAGAAACCAATCATGGGATCTCCTAAAGATATAAAATTTCGCATAAACTTAGATATCACTCAAAATACTAAATATGATGGTGATCACGCCTATAATGAACTCTTCCATTTGGTTAAAAATGGGAAGGAGCTACTAGATGGCGATGATTTAAAGGATGGGGAAAAACAAGAGCTTGTGATAACCTACAAGTTAAGGAGACCTTTGTCCATAATTTATCTACTAGATTCCATGTGATTCCCTATGTAGAAATGTTCATATATATAATACAACATAACTTGGTCAATGTCAAACAAATCTTGAATGATCAAGGAAATGCATTGGCTCGTTTTCATCAATAGATTTTAAATCTTATTACAAGATGTTAAAGGTAGAGATTTACTTTACCAATGAGTGGGTGGGAATTTTTATTCATGATGATAATTATTATGAAATTCTTGTTGACTGGTATAAATAGGGTAGAACCTTCAAGGCCCTAAGCAGTATGCCATTCCCCACCTTACAATTTAAATCAAGATGCACAGGGACAACCCAACCAATAATTTGGATGTATGGTGAGAAGAATTCATCCCATGTAAAGATAGTTTGGGTCCCAGTGATGCATGAGATAGTAAAAATTGATAAAATTTTCAACTAGGCATCAATCTTGTCCAACACATTAGAAGAGGCTATACAGAGGGATCAAAAGGTGATCATAATGTGTCTTTCATTTTTTGTGTATTCTTAAGAACCTATTAAATGTGATATGTTCCTCCAATGCATTCTTAGGACTAGGGTGGTACTCTAGAGCATCCCTATGCCCATGTTTATTTCAAGGATTCATATAAATAGAAATTTATCCTTAACTCCTTTGGTTTCTTAACATCAATATATGAGATCATTTTATGCAAACCTTACACAAGGATATCCCTAAAGGCTATAAAATTATTGGAGAATATTGGAGATTGGTATTTATATGATTATTCCACCTATATTGGAATATATGGTGCTATAAAGGCATAGCATATTACCCAATCATATGTGCCAAACAAATTAGGTATTCAAGAAATTATATATTAGACTACTTTGCATGGTTTTAATTCTTGCTTGACCAATCATCAAAATAAGTTGTACAGAACCTATCAATTATATATAGGCATGTTTGGACTAACAAGTTCTACTTGGGTTGGGATGGAAGAAGATAAGATTGAAGAATACCATTTTAATTTGGGAAGGAATTAGGTGCATGATCTCTCAGAACTTTTTGCAAATAATAGAACTAAGATGAGAATTTCCTTCCCTTATAAGCATGAAGAAAATGAATTTGGAAGGCCTATGATAATACCATTAAATTATTAAGAGATCCTAATTTATTTACAAGTTATCACTAAGGAAAAGAAAAGGAAAAATAAATAAAAAGTTGAAAAGCATGCTACTAAAAGGAAAGCTCTTCAAGAGAATATAAACTACTAGAAAACAGGAAGAAAAGAAACACTACAAAAGCCAAAGAAGAGGCTTAAGCTAGAATAAGAGAAGAGGAACAAATAAAAGAAAATAAGAAAAATGAATCAGCTAATAAAATAAAAGTAGAAAACAAATCCAAGGTTGATCCAAAATATGGGAAGAAAACTTAGGAACATGTTGAAGCCAAGAGTAAAACAAGAAGTGGGGAATTAGGCCAATGAAGATGTTAAGGCTTAAGATAGGATTCAAGAAAACCATTTTAGTAAGTTTTGAGACTTATATAAGCCCCATTTTCACCCTAATTCTCGTTATTAAGCCCTAGATATTGAATGGTTATGTTTCTATTGTTATATTTTTATGTAGTCTAGAACCCTCTCATGGTCCCATTTTATTATAATTGTACCCTATGTATCCTATAAATATACTAAGTATACCTAGTATTAGGATCATCAAATATTGTATTATACATTTTAGTCATTGTAAAAGGAGGTTTCCCCTTCAAAGAGGATTGTCATTATTTATTTCTTATCATTTGTAAGGTGCAAGGTTCATAATATTTGATATCAGATCTCATGAGCTTAAGGTTTTGCTGCTTAAAATAGGTCATCATGGTTGTAATGTACCCCCTCTCAATATCCCTAATTCCTTAAAGGAAGATAGAGGGTAATTACTAAGCTGAACCAACCCCTAAATTCCTAATTGTGGAGATGGGATCTAAATTTTCAACCTTTTTCAAAAACATCAAAAATTAAAATGGAAAACATTGTTGTGTTTGTCTCATCGAGGCCTTTCCAATGGTATAAATTTTATCCCGATCCAACCCTCAAGTCAAATATAGGAGCCTTCAAGTCTCGACCAATAGCTACATGCCATGTCATTAGCACTAGCCATGTGGCTCCCATGTGGTCCCCACAAGATGTTTGCATGGCCCTCAAAGTCATAACATTATCAGTTGTCGACTAATTCATGGTAATAATACATTATGAATGGGTCCCAAAGGTTTATGGCCCTGTGCGCATCTATATAACTACATTACATTCCTCCCCTTATTATATATATAAATATATAACATAGAGCATGAGGGCCCCTCTGCTTCCACCTCACCCCAGAAGAAAATCCCCAGATATTTTTCTCTACACTCGATCAAAATAGTCTAGGGTATCCCCTCCTAACACTATTGATATTACATGGATGGTTCCACTACAATCTCCCTCCTATCATCTTCGCGTGACATGGAGTAGACTCACCATCCAATGTCACCTCACCCAAAGAGTTTAATCCTGGAGGTTTCCCATTACATGCATCCAAAAAAGATATGGAGTTATCCCCTCCTAAAACTTATGGGGTTTCATGGACAATCTCACCATATCTTTCCCCCATAGAATTATATTGACACAACATGGGTCCCTCCTCCTCTAAAGCCACATCATCCCAAGAGTTTAATCCCTGAGGTTTTCCCTTTGTTCTTGAAACAAGACTGTCGAGGGTGTGGGGAATAGGACAAAGATCTCTTTTTGTCGATTAACAGTCCTCCCTTTGCTATCAAATTTCTCTGCCTCGGGACATGGAGTCCCTAGAATTTTAATAGCATGCCTGTTTTGGTAACCTCCAGGGTGATATCATTTACATCGTCATCATTTTGCTAAATGGCTATATGACAAGTATTAGGCACTCAATGCTTTTGTGGGTTCCACCAACACCACAACAATAAGGTATCAACCAATTATATAGGCTTCCCCTCTTTGCATTTCATATAATCTTAGACTTATGGTTTCAGGTCCTTCACCAACACCTCTTGTAAGCGGCCCCACAAGCCACGTCATCTCGAGAATATAATCCCGGAAGTTCCCAGTAGAGAATCCCTTTGAAACATTTGGGGTAACATATCTCCGCAGACATCCAATGACAAAAATAACTTGATGAGATTAATGCCCATGACATCACTTTTCTCTCGACTTTGGTCATGCACCAGACCACATGGGTGTATAAGGTTTGAGGCCTATTTCCTTTGGGGAATAGGGTTTCAACTCCTACACAATGCCAAATATACACGTATTCATGTATGATAGAGATATCATGACCAACCTCTAAGGCACAACACATACAAAAGTGTGTGTGGCCCGATTAGTTATCCCTCCTTATCTTTTAGTGGTCTTGACCCATCTTGGCCTACGACCTACATCAAATATAAATTACATATTTATATAGGAAAATAGGGCTATCCCTCATGAACTTGCAATTTATAAAATAGGGCCTGAAGGGAAAACTAAAGACATACAGGCTTACCATACAAATGCATTTAATAGATATCTATATGTCTCCTTCATACTCAGTTCATCCATACCAGTTGCATGCTCAAAGAGAACATAAAAACCACCCAATTTTGGGAAGGTTTATCCATGGATTCAACCCATCACTTCCATGTAGAAAAGAGAGCATCCCTTGTTGATAATCAAGCCATCTATCAACAAAGAAAACACAGATTTATTTCCACATACTATATAATGAGATTTAACCTACACTTGCATGATAGAAGTTCATAAACATAACCATAAAATAACATCCATGCACCAACATCACACTACCATGCAACATTATTCACAGCTACGTACATTCACAGAGAATTTACTGAATTCCACAACTCTAAACTCAGATCATTTCATTTATAATTCATAAATATGGAAAACGGAAGGTGGGACTTCAGTTTTCCACCCAACCATAGACCTATTATAGCCATAATTACTTATAGTAGTTAGCCTAGAGCTAGATCCATGATCTAAGGGGAATTTTTCCTTTCAGTAGCCTTAGCAAGAATCCATCTCTAGTACATAGAGGATAGGAAATACATATGATAATGGGTGGTTTTTCAGCTAGTCAAGAACATCAAAATTCATAGTAATGGGTGGTTTATCAGCTGGATCCAGCACTCTAGGAGTGGTTTATCGGCCCCTACCAAGCACCCTGTTGGCCCTCAATTTTGGTCAATTTTTCTTATTAAAAATCCACTCAATTTCCATCATATTCCACCTTACATCATTCATTTATGCCTTATTTTGACCTTATTATACATATTTAGGTAAATAAATTATGTTTTTCAATTTTTAGATATTTTTGCAAAAATTGGATTTTAAGAGTATTTTTGGGCAGAACTGAAAATTCTCATAATAGCTCCATTCAAGTGATATATGCAAGACACCTGGGCGTGAGATGAATACATATTTGGAAAGATTAGGAACCATGGATAGATGAACAACTATTGGCTCAGTCAAAATGAGAAAATACAGGCCCGACCAACGCTAGTCAAACTTGACCTGTCACCCAAAAATCCTTATTTAAAAGGGGCAGTTTTAGGATTTTTTGGAAATTTTCTAGATTTCTTGTCACTAATGGATGAATTTGTTGTAAATATTTGTAAATATCTTTAGTGTGAATTCGTTCTATGACATGTGTTAACTGAATATTTCTTCCTTATAGTGATTATCTTGAATTTGGAAGGACAACTGGGTCTCTTAGAAAATAGCCTCTTCTCCATGAGTTAGGACTAGAATTGAACAAGATTCACTTCTTTCAAGCTTTCTTAGATTAAGTTCTTATGCTTTCATTACATTCTTTATGCTTACTTAGATATTGGAAATGTCATCATAGAATTGTTGAGGGACGACAACCAGGTCTCTTTGAAAGAGCCTCTTCCTTATTTTTCTAAAATAGTCTAATTTCATTGACTAATAATACATGATTTTATGAAATAGACTTAAATATTTTTGGTTAGTTATGTAGAATGATTTATATTTTTAATATGCACTTCTATGCTCATAACTACTTTATATATTAGTTCTTATCCAAAAATCCATAAATTGTGGCTTGCTTCTAAGATTACCAACCTAGATTTATAGTAAAATACATGGCTTAATTTACACAATAAGTAGAGCTGAAATTTTTGGCGTCGTTTTCATGGAAGCATATTTTGGATATAACTAATTAGGAAAATTATTTCGAAAATAAAATAAAAAATAAAAGACCTAAAAAAAAACATAGATAGGATTTTTCATTATGGTCATTTATGCCTAGATATAGAGATGAAAAGGGTAGATACATAAAACAAGACCCCCCAACTACTCAACCATTGGTAGAAGAAAGTTTGCCTCCATTTGAATTAACTACACCAATTGCTGGAAAACAAACTTTGGAAGAGTTAGAGGAAAAACAACGTTTAGGACAAAGCTTAACTCTTGTTGAAAGACAAACTTTGCTAGCTTATGAAGTGAAAAGAAAACAAAAATAAACATAAATACCTTCCATTGGAAAATAAAGAGAAACAAGAAAACCAATTGATCAGCCTATTCTTGAACAAATAGAACAACCTATTTTGAAAACAGAGAACAAGTTGAATCTCAAATTGCTATTGAAACAGTTGACACTACTGAAAAAGATATGGCAAAAGAAGGGCAAGGATCTACCATCCTCATTGCAAAACAAAGGTTACAATATGAAAAACAACAAAAGGAATGGTAAAGAAGAATAAAAGAAGAGAAGTAGAAAGGAAAAGAGAAGAAGATATCAAAAGAGAATATGATCATACAAGAAGACAAGATGAAGAAAATGATGAAGAAACTACTTTTGGATTTCCAATTGTAGATACTATAGAAATTCTAGGAGAAAAAGTAAAAATGAAGAATATTCCACCTTCAATTTTTCCAAATTTCTATGGAATGTCTATAGAAGACCCTGATTCATTCATGTTCGAATTTGATATCTTATGTAGAACTTATGGTTACACCGATGATGCACATAAGCTTCGTCTTTTTCCTGCTACTCTTAAAGCAGGTGTGTTAAAATGGTTTATGGGATTACAAGAACACTCTATTACTTCTTGGGAAGAAATGAAGAAAAAATTTCTTAAGAAATATCAAGCCTATTACAAGCCTAGAGATTCAAAAGAAGATATTTTTAGAATGTCTCAATAGGAATATAAAAGTTTGTAGGAATATTTGGAATGATTCCTTTAAAAATTGCAAAAATCCAAGCAACATTCTCTAAATCTTGATATCATTAGAAAAAATTTTCTTAAGGGAATAAGGATGAGTACCTTGATATTCTCAATGTGATGGGTAAAGGAGATATTTCATATGTACCATTTGATGAAATATCTAAACTATGTCAAAAGTACTCTAGAGGTAGATCCAAAATAGGAAAAAGAGATGTAACTTCTAGAGCTTCTAAATCTGCAGCAAGAAGAGTGACAAGAGAAAAAATAGGGAGTTTGTAGAAAACTTTAAAACAATTCTTTTGAGTACCTTAGGAACACAAGTTTATGTATTAAAAGCAAAGAAGAAACAACAAGAAGAAGAACGAACAATGTCAATATTTTGTCCTAATTATAGGAAGAAGCATATTTTACGAGAATGTCCTTTGGATAATATACATGTTTGTGGACTATGTATAGAAAATCATGTTAAAGATGATTGTTCGACATTAAAAGAGTTGCAAGCAAGTCAAATAAGAGAAACTCAAGGATTTTATTATATGGCAACAAGAAGAGCTTGGCAATCACGTTTTGCAGGTACATCTCAATAGTTTCCTCGACAAATTCCCCAAAATTTTCAATATCAAAATTCATGGAATACTCCTATGCCATGGCAGGTTTGTCCTCCTCAGCAAAACCAAAACCAACCTTCACAAAGTTGGTGAGGATATTCTTATGGAGCCCAACCTCCTCAACAATTTTACCCTCAACAATATCAATCTTATCCATCATATCAACAACCATATCCTCAACAATCATTTCCATATCAAAAATTCCAACAATCCACTCAATCAAATCCATTTACACAATAATCAATGCCCACACTAACTCAACCTCAATAGCTTCAACTTCCTTCTAATCAACCACCACCCAGACCAACTCAATTACTAGCTCAGCCAGTGGCAAATAGAGTGGAAAGGCCAGCATATAATATGGAAGAAACAACATTATTTCCAACATATTCTATTCTTCCTATACAATATATCCACTTGAGGTCTAGAAAAGTATTACAAAAATAATCTCCACCAATCATAGAATACAAAATTAAAGAAGGAGAAAAATCTGAAAAGTCTAATCCAAGGAATCAAATTCAGAAAAATAAAATAGTTATGACTCAAACACCACCTTTCCTAGAAAGGTTAATGGATCATAAACCATCAATTTCTATTCCTGAATTTGATATTGTAGATGAATTATAGAGTGCTTATGTCAAAATTCCTTTGTTGCAAGCTATTAAGGAATCCAATTTACAGAAAAAACAATAAAGGAATTATGCATTAAGCAAACTGGCAGAAAGAAAAGAGATCCACCCATAATTCAAGTCATTAGAAAATTAATTAGTCTCATGTTTACAAAAACAACAATTGAAAAGTATACTAATCCTGGGATACCTATGGTCCATTTCAATCAATAAATTTTTAGTTCATAAAACTTTAATTGATCTAGGAGCTTTTATAAATGTCATGACAACAGAAACTATGAAGTATTTAAAATTGCCAAATATCTGATCTACTACTACAATTTTAGAACTAGAAAATAGATCTAAAGTTGTACCGAAAGGAATACTTGAGGACATCATTGTTTCTTTAGATTCATGGGAATACCCTGTAGAATTTTTGATCTTGCAACTAAAAAAAATCTAAGAGGTCATCCTTTAATTCTTGGCAGACCATGGTTAGCCACAACAGATGACTTCATTGGATGCAGATCATAGCACATGCAGATGAAAGGAAATAGATTACACTCTATCCTCCTGCTCAATCTCCTTCTTTACTATCATGGCTCAATGATGAACAAGAAAACACTTTGCCTATTTTAAGCATTAATCAAGCATTTAATTTTAGATAAGACGAAGAAAATGAGGACTTAATAGATCTTTTTATCTCAGAACCTGACATTTCTGAGCAGCTAAACATAACATAATATTAAGTTGCAAATCATCTTTTAAATCAATGTTTTCAAGAAAATTGTATTATTCAATCATTGCAGAATTCATTTGAAAGCATTTTTCCTATCAAAACAATTACCAATTCTCAAAGAAAAATAGTTGAAATCAATCCAAGAAAGAATCTAAATATTGGTAATAATCTATAATCATCACAAGAACAACAGGTAATTGCATTATTATATAAATATTCAAAAGCATTTGCCTAGGATTATACAAACATTCAAGGAATTCATCCAAAGACATGTATTCACCATATCTATATTGATGATTATATCAAACCAGTGAGACAACCACAAAGAAGAATGAATCCTATGATGAAATAAATAGTGAAAGAGGAGCTGCAAAAATTGTTACAAGTAGGATTCATCTATCCTATTTCAGATATTCAATGGGTTTCACCTTTAGTTGTGGTGCCACAGAAAAATAGAAAATGGAGAATATGTGTAGACTATAGGGAACTGAATAAATACATGTTGAAAGATCACTTCCCATTACCATTCATTGACCAAGTACTATATTCATTAGCTGGAAAGAAATTATTTTCTTTTCTTGATGGATTTAGTGGATACAATCAGATTAAGATATAATTAGAGGACCAAGATAAAGCCACATTTACTTGTCCATGGGGAACATATGCATATAATGTTTTTCCCTTTGGGTTATGTAATGTACCTGCTACTTTTCAAAGAGCAATCCTTGCAATCTTTGCTAATATAATCCATGAATGTGTAGATGTTTACATGGATGATTTTACTATATATGGAGATACATTTGATGATTTTTTAAATAATCTTGAAAAAAATCTAAAGAGATGTATAGAAACAAATTTATCCCTCAGTAATGAGAAATTTTTTATGATGTTAACTAAAGGGATAGTGTTGGGACACCACATTTCTTCTTCTGGAATCAAGGTAGACCCAACAAAGATACAAGTTATTGTAAACTTAATGCCACCAAAAACATAGAAAGAAGTAAGAAGTTTCTTGGGATATGTAGACTACTACAGAAGATTAATTGAAAACTTCAGTAAGATAGCTTTACCCTTGTTTAAACTACTTGCAAAAGACATTGAGTTTAAATGGACTACAAATTGTCAAAATGCATTTGAAAAATTGAAAGAAAAATTGTCTATAGCACCCATTCTCAGAGGACCAAATTGGTCATTACCATTCCATACATCTACTGATGCATCAGATACAACAATAGGAGCATCTCTAGGACAAAAATAAAATCAATTTAGCTATTCCATATATTTCATAAGCAAAAATTTAACTCTGGCGGAATTAAACTACACAGTAACTGAAAAAAGAAATACTAGTTGCTGTCCATGCAATCAATAAATTTAGACATTATATAACAGGTTATCAAGTATTTGTCCATACAGATCATTCAACCATTAAATATCTAATGAACAAAACAATTACTAATGGCATAATTACTAGATGGATGTTACTAATGCAAGATTTTAATAACATTGTTTTAGATTGACTAGGGAAAGATAACCAAGTAGCAAACCTTCTATCAAGACTTCATTCTTTTGATGATCTTATACCTATGTCAGATAAATTCCTTGATGAGCATATATTTTCTATAACAAGTAAAACCCCCTGGTTTGCAATTATAGCTAATTATATATCATCTAGAATATTACCATCACATTTCACTAGAAAGAAAGAAAAAAAAATAGAGACAATGCAAGATACACTTGGATTAATGGAGATATTTTCTATACAGTACCTGATCTTATAATCAGGAAATGTATAAGATAGGATGAAATCATTGATATTTTAAAAGCATGTCATGATGAACCATGTGGTGGTAATTTTTCAAGGAAGAGGACAACATATAAGGTCTTAAATCAAGTATATTATTGGCCATCACTATTCAGAGATTCAAAAATTTATGCTAAAAGATGTGAAAGCTTCCAAAGAATATGTAGACCTGTAGTTTCAGATGAAGTTTCATTGAAGACACAAGTAGTCATAGAGCCATTTGAACAATGGGCTCTTGACTTTGTGGGTCCTATCAACCCCCATTGAATGGTAAGAAGTATATCCTAGTATGTATTGACTATGTAAAAAAATGGGCAGAGGCAAAAGCAATGAAAAAAACAACAGAAACTACAATAGTTACTTTTCTTTATCAAGATATATTTGTAAGATATGGTGTTCCAAGGCATATTATCCCAGATCAAGGTACACGGTTCACCTCCAAGCTTGTTCGAGACTTGACAGAGAAATACAAGATTAAGCATAGGAAATCAACTCCATACCACCCACGGGCAAATGGGCAAGTTGAATCAACAAACAAAGTACTTGAGAATATCATGACAAAACAGTGAACATGCATAGAAAAGATTGTTCAGAGAAGCTAAATGAAGCACTATGGGCTTATAGGATAACATGGAAAAATACTGCTGGATTTAGCCCCTATCAACTTGTTTATGGAAAAGAAGTTTTGTTGCCAATTGAATTTGAGATCCCTACATATAAACTTGTTGCAAAATTGGGACTGGACCTGACAGAAGCACAACAATAGAGGATCATGCAACTCAATGAACTAGATGAGATCAGAAAACAAGATATGGAACATACATCTCTAGTTCAACAGCAAAGAAAAAAATGGCATGAAAAATTCATTAAAAACAAAATCTTTCATAAAGGATATTGGGCACTACTTTTTGACTCTAAGTTCAAAGATTTCAAAGAAAAATTTACGACTCATTGGCTTGGGCCATATGAAATAGAATAAATTTTGACAATGGAGCAGTAAGGATAAAGACAATAGATGAAGCAATGAATTATTTTATGGTTAATGTCCATAGACTAGAAGTTTATCATAAGCCTATAAACAGAAAAGTGTTTTTGAAAACAGTTTCAGAAGAAAATGATATGGAAGTATTAGAAAATCATAGCAATATGCCTTCCCTAGACCCAGAAAAATAAAAAATAAAAAGTTAAAAGAATAATAAAAGAGTTTGGTTGTGAAAATCTAGGATATTAGCACAATACAAACTCAAATTCATATCAGAAAACCAACATGTTTGGCTAATATGAATTCTTTTTTCATGTTTTTTTTTTTCCATTTTTGCTTTTATAGGATCAATCTCCAAAACTTAAAAGACTTGAGGATAAGTTTGGAGATAAGCAAGGGGGGAAGATTCACAATAAATCAAAAAACCATGCAATGGTTTAATATCAAGCAATTCTTTATTAGAATGGACCTGAAATAAAAATCATCAACATATATAGAAGGGACCTAAATCAAATTAACGTCGAAGGGGTCTGAAACAACATTATAGAAGGGACTTGAAACATTATTCAAAAGATCATTGCAGAAGGGCTGAAAACATAAAAATTCATTAGAAGGGACTAGAATCAATATCAGATGCAAAAACATGAAACAACATCAAATTGATTAAATAAGCAGATATAATTGTCTACATTCCATTAGAATTTATCTTTGAAGAACTATCATCGTTCAAAAGAGTCAAGTATGGATGAGCTAGGAAAGGTCATCATCAACGAACATTGAGCTATTATGCGAAAGAAGTACTGTAAGTAAAAAAAATATATTCTTAAAACCTTTGATTTTTATTTTTTATTTTCTAGAATTGTTAAAACTAATTAACTTGGATATGCATCCTACTATATTTCATTATAGTCCTACATTAAACCCATAGACCTTTCCAGAAGAGCGAACTTGTATGAAGTGCCACGTGTCACTGTTTCAACCTTTCGCACTAAAAAATATATACAAGAAACTAGAGTCCGTCCTCTTTCTATAGCTTCTTACAAAATTTCAATCCAATGCTCAGAGCAAAAGTTATGACGATTTTCCCTAGGTCACTTGTTTGGAATGTAATTCAGGAGTCTGCAAAAAGACCAACTTCCTCAGATCATATCTCCACAAATATAGCGCGAAAAGCTCTGAAATTTGGATCCAAGATTCAGCGTGATTTCTTCTGAAATGGGGTTTTTTTTTTAGCTTCTGAAATGTCACAGAAAAAAGTTATAGCGAAAAATGCCACGATGACCTGTTTGGAGCAGCGAAACCCTAGAATCCAAAGCTCTGATACCAAATGTTTATGAAACCAGCTCAAGAAAAGATAGAAAAAATAAGCAAGCACCATTAATAATTCAGCCCTCGAGGGCAACTCCTTTACATTACATAAATGAACAAATCCTAGGATATACAAAATGAAAAGACCCCATTTCTATATAAGGAGTCTAGGGTCATAACATAATCAGAGCCGACATAACAATAATAATGTAAGGGCACAATAATAACAATAGTGGGCTTCTATGGGGCACAATAGTAACAATATGGGCACTACATGGCTACATCAATATAATAAGTGGGTTGTACTAATAATAATAAGGGGTTACACTAGTAGTATAGGGGCCTAACACATTCATATTATATTTATCCTAACTACATCACCACATAAAACACTACATTCATTATTCTACCCTAAATTTCATTAACCCCATACACTCCTTCGTTATCCTTCAACATAAATATAAGCATTTTTTTATTATCAAAAATTGATGCTCAAAATTTTTTCCCATAAGGAATTTTTCTTGCCTACAAAAACAAAAAGGGTTAGTATCATTATAAAAATGACCTAAAACTATGGCCATTTTTAAATCAACTACATACAATTACAAACATGTGGAATATGATGGTGCTTTCAATGAGAGATGAACGAAACTATAGTGGTGCTTACAAAACTATGAGAAATGAATATGATGGTTCATACAAACTATAGTGGGAAAACAAAGAAATGACTGAAACTATGATTAAAAAAAATGAACATAGCAGAACATGGGTAGTGCAAGCATTATGGTGATAAGATAGGCATGCAAATCTGTGAATGGAAGAGTGTACATGAAGTAGAGAACATAGTAAAGACTATGAAATGTAGGTAGCCATGCGAAAGTAGGACATAGTATGAGCTGGGAGTAGTAAAATGGTCAAAATATGTTCAAACAAAAAAATCTATGAGTCATACTATCTTTCACCATTATAGCATAAACCAAGCTCTGTGTAAGTCTCTCTTCTACCATCATAGCAAAGAACTGACCTCAGAAGGTGAGAGTAACATTGTCGATTTAAACAACATAAGGAGAAACCATCATAGAAGAAGAAAACATGTAGATAAAACATGAAAATTAAAGAGAATTCCACATAAGATAGAGAAGCCAGAATAGAGGGGTTTGCGAAGCCCTAAACAGAGAAGGGAGCGCACAAGAAACAGGCAAAGAGGTTAAAGAGTTTGTGGAGAAATAAGGAAAGATACATTGGTTTTAATGAGGAGATTGAAAGTCAAGATTCTCTCTGTGCCAAGTTATCTGCTTCCCAACAAACTCCAAAATTTCCACAAGAGAAGAGGCAAGAGCCAAATCTTAGATTTCTATCAGCAATTAAACGAATTCCAAGGCTAGTTAAGCTCGAGATATTAGTTAAGGTGTGTCATTTTATGAGGGAGAAAGACTTCATTTGTCATTTTGAAAACTCTGCCACCATTAAATAGACCTTGCAACCTATCTCAATCTTTGAACATGTTGAAAGGAGTTCTAATTAAAATGACAATGTTTAAACACAGGAAAATGAGTTATTAACTTAGAGATTTTCATGATTTTTCTTCCATTTCAGGTATCCCATTTCGAACTCTCTCATGCATATTTGTGAAATTGCTATATTTTAAAAACACAGAGTCCTATTTTTTTATATGTAGAGTGAGCATTTCTAGAAGGGATTTTCATAAAAAAATCTTGGGAAAATAGAGATTGAAGCACAAGTTTAGGAGCAGTAAACCATTGTTAAGATGTTCTGATATCTTTTACACAATGAGAAAAACAAATTGAAGAGCAATGGACTCCTTTTTACAACAGAATCGAGGAAATTGAAAAGGATTCAAGCAAGAGAATAATTTAATTTTTTTCGAAAGAACTTCAAAGATTAGGTAGCCTTATTTGCCATGATAATTATCCATGAATAAAAATTGCATGAATAAGAAGACAAAGGTATATATATATACATGTATTTTTGTTTATGATGAGGATGTTAATTGTCCAAGGATACATTAATTGGTATGCAAAGCGCATGGGAACCAAAATTGAGCCAAATGAATTCAAGATAGAGAATTGGTGCAAAGAAAGCATATAAAAATTGTATCAAGTAGGATTGATAGGGTTTCTTCATAAATTTAATGGGAATAATGACAAGATTACAAAAGAATTCATAAATCATTATGAACAAGGACAAACAAAAGTGGGTGACCTCTCCATACCACTAAACCCATAATTTCTTTCCCAAGCTCTAGATCTTCCCTTAACAGGAGAATAATACCACAAAGGATTACATTTCAAAGAGAAATGTTGAACACTCTTCTTAGAAAAACAGAGAAAATGATCCTTTGATAGATCAAAAGGAATTCAAAGGAACTGGTTCAGGGAGCCTTGGTTCGAGTTAGTTCTAATCATTCAAAGATATTTCACTTGAGACAATAGGCACAACCTAGTTTATCTTTACCACATTATGCTAGTTCACACACATAAAGGGAGAATCCAAGATTAATCTACCCTATTTCTTCTCAAGAAACTTGATCAAAATGATAGAGTGTGTTAAAAATAAAATTGAAGTAAAAGAGGCACATATTTATCATCAAGGGCTCATTAAAATACATGTAGAACATCAAGTGGGAAGCAAGGGATTGATTTGGAAATAAGTTTTTGTTCAACATCATATTGAGGAGAAAACAACAAAAGAAAAATTTGAACAAATGCATGTTACTAGGAGAATCATGAACTCTCTTATGTATCCTAGGATTCGATCTAAGAAGAAACAAGATAGTGGCATGATTGCGAAAGAAATATCCTTCCTATTTATTCCCAAAAGGCCTAGGAAGAAAATGCAAGAAGAGCCACGTGAGAAAGAAAAATACCAGGAGGTATAAATTGTTGAACCTCCAACAATATCAAAAGAAGTTAACGAGATATTGCAAAGAATGGAAATGGAAGTTCAAGAAGAACCTTTGGAAAAGGATTCCTACTTTGAGCATGCATGGATAGGAGACACTTCATTACCAAGGAGACTGTAGGAGAAGAAAGAGAGCTACAGAAAGAAGAACACCTCAAGAAGAGAGAAGAGTTGACAAGGGAGTTGGAAGTCAACAAGATTTTGGAAAGGAATTTGAAGAAGAGAATAAGATGTACAAAAAAAACAATAAAAATTTGATCAAAGAAAATGAAAAATTGAACAAGACTATTGATAAGCTTGAAATAAAGAACATCTCGATCTCTAAACAAGCTTAAAGGTGGCTCAATGAAAAGAACACATGGAAATACAAATATGAGAGCCTGAAGGGGATGGCTACCATCTACAAGGAAGGAAAATATGAACGTATTGATTGTCTTCTACAGGAATCACAACAAGAGGCTTCAGGATCCAGGACAGTGGGTACATCAGCACTTAGAATATCAAAGAGAAGAAAGCAAGCATGAGGACATGCATGAAGATCAGCAAGGGGGGGATGTTGGCCCTCAATTTTGGTCAATTTTGGTTATTAAAAATCCACTTAATTTCCATCATATTCCATCTTAAATCATCTATATATGCCTTAATTTGACCTTATTATGAATATTCAGGTAAATAAATTATGTTTTTCAATTTTTAGATATTTTTGCAAAAATTGGGTTTTAAGAGTATTTTTTGACAGAACTGAAAATTCTTGTAAGAGCTCCATTAAAGTGATATATGTAGGACACTTGTGTGTGAGCTGAATATATATTTAGAAATATTAGGAACCATGGATGGATGAACAACTATTGGCTCGGTCAAAATGAGAAAATACAGGCCCGTCAACGCTGGTCAAACTTGACCTGTCACCCAGAAATCCCTATTAAAAAGGCGCAGTTTTAGGATTTTTTTGAATTGTTCTAAATTTATTGTAACTAATGGATAGCTTAGAACTTGCAAAGTGGAATAACATTAATGATTATTGTTTCATACTGTTTAGCTTATATGGTTATTATTTTTCCTGTTTAAAGAGAGGCATTAATAGTTAGGGTATGTGGAAAAACTTATTATTTTGAGATAATTGAAGACAAAGCTTTTGTTTCATGATTTATTTGTGTTTTCTATAGTGAATTAGTTGTAGCTGATTATTTTAGTAGTGTACCAACAAGGTTGGAGGCCCCCCATACCAAGCTAAGTACACTTGGTTGTATGATGTTCATATTGGTGCATATGCTAGTTTGATTCTCCATGTTTATTATATCCATTTGATGTAAATATTTGTAAATATCTTTAATGTGAATTCATTTATGGCATGTGTTAAGTGAATATTGCTTCCTTTTAGTGATTATCTTGAATGTGGAAGGATAACCAGGTCTCTTAGAAAAGAGCCTCTTCTCCGTGAGCTAGGACTAAGATTGAACAAGATTCACTTCTTTCAAGCTTTCTTAGATTAAGTTCTTATGTTTTCATTACATTCTTTATGCTTACTTAGATATTGGAAATGTAATTATAGAATTGTTGAGGGAGGACAACCAGGTCTCTTTGAAAGATCCTCTTCCTTGTTTTTCTAAAATAGTCTAATTTCATTGACCAATAATACATGCTTTTATGAAATAGACTCAAATGTTTTTGCTTAGTTATGTAGAATGATTTATATTTTTAATATGCACTTTTGTTCTCATAACTACTTTCTATATTAGTTCTTATACAAAAATCCATAAATTTTGGTTTGCTTCTAAGATTACCAGCCTGGATTGATAGTAAAATACATGTCTTAATTTACACACTAAATGAGTGGTTTATCAACCCACGAAAAGAATCCTTTTACATGTGGTTTATCAACCCTAGAAAGCACCCTAAGTGGTTTCTCAGCCAGTCCCTTAGAAAGAACTCATTTTATTTCCTCTTCATCCTTCTACTCTTTTAGACACAATTTTCTCTTTCAAGGAATCCCATTCCCTCACCTCATAGCTCTTTCTAGATTTACTCATGACCTCCACTAAGAAGAGGTCCAATCCCTATATTTTTTTGCATTTACATTTTTATCATTTCCTCAGGGGTCTCTTCATGTTCCTCTTAGACTTTTCCTTTTCTTTTTCTCATTATTTACACCATAAAATTAATTTCTAAGTTGATAGCTAACCCCACATGGTTTATCTTTTCTCTTCCATCTTAGATCATGGATCTATGGTCCTACACTTCATTCCATTATGTCATTACAATACAAAAATCAAGGGAAATGTACCAAGTGTGTCACAAACCCGACCACCACAGTCCTTAGTGTTCTTATTAGCATAGAAAATAAACAAAAATAAAATTACCTTTATACACATCTCTTACATCTTCTTTATTCAACAAACAAAGCATGGGTATTGCGCCCTTATTTTTCCATCCATCTCCAAAGTGGATTCATCAGGTCCAAAGTGCTTCCATTTCAACTTGACCTACTCTATTGTTCTATTCCAAAGTATGATTTACTTCTGATCCAAGATGCATAGTGGTTCTTGTTGGAACTCTCCCTCTGGTTCCACCTATAACACAAACCAGTCAAAAATATGGTTAGTTTCATCAACATATCTCTTAAGAAAGGAAACATGAAATACATTGTGAGTTTCACTATGGATGACAAGGTCAATCTGTAGACCATTGGCCCCACCCTTTCCAATATCTGAAGTGATTTACAATATTTGGGTGCCAACTTGGCACATGACCTCATTCTTAATGAGATTTTCATTGGGTTAAAACAGAGATAGACATGCTCTCTCACTTGAAACTATTTGTGACTTCTCTATTAGTTTTCATAACTTTTCTTCCTATCCTTGGATGTATTTAACTTTTTCGTGATATTTATTGTCTCCTTCTCCAATTCTTTCAGCAAGTATGGGCCAACAATCATTCTATTTATTGGATCATCCTGACTAATAGGGGCATTACATTTTATTCAATATAGTTCCCCAAAGCGACTCATTCCTAATGATTTTTGATAACCATTGTTGTATGCAAATTCTACCAATGGAAGGTAATCTTCCCACTTTCTTGCTTGATGCATCCATACATCCTCAACATGTCTTCCAGTATTCTATTTACTCTCTTTCTTTGAATATGATTCTAAGGATGGTATGCAGTGTTGAAATCCAAATGGGTTCCAAAACTAGAAAACAAGGATTTCCAAAAGTTGTAAGTGAACTTAGCATCCTTGTTTGATAGTGTCTTTTTAGGTATTCCATGCAACCGAAATATCGCTCTCATGAAAATATGGGCTATATCAATTGCTTTATGAGTACTTTTAATAGCTATAAAGTGAGCCATCTTGCTAAATTTTTCCACTACCATCATGATGGAATCGTGTTTTTTTATATTTTTTGTCAAACTTGTAATGAATTCCATGGATATGACATCCCATTTCCATTCTAAAATTGGTATTGGTTGCAGTAGTCTAACTGGGTGCCTGCACTCTACCTTTACTTGTTGATATTCCAAAGACTTTGTAAGGTATTCAATAATATATTTCTTCATTCCATACCAAAAATATTTCCTCTTTATGGCTATCATCATATTTTGATATCCAAGATGACCCAAGTAAAATATTTTAAGGAATTCATCCATGATAAGCTTCCTTAAATACTTAGCATTGGACACATATTTCCTATTCTTGAATATTAGTATTCCATCATCATTGAGCTATTATATTCCACTTAATAACCCAAATGGTTTTTTCTTCCAATAATTCTTCCCATGTTGGTAATGTTCATCACTTATCAACCTTTCTTTAATCCTCTCCTTGATGTCAGAGGAGAAAGTTCCTATGGATGTTAGGTGAATTTCTTTCAAACTTCTACTCAAGTGAATCTACCACCCTATTCTCTTTTCCTTTGATGTTCTTAATCTTAAAGTCGAATTCACTGATCAGAGCCAACCACTAGCTTGTCTGGCATTCACCTTGGAATGGTCAAACATGTATTTCATACCAACATGATCATTCATTAACACAAACCTCCTTCCCAATAGGTAATGCCTCCACATTTTTAGTGTGTGCACAATGGCTTCTAGATCCAAGTAATGAGTGAAATAATTCATTTCATGCTCATTCATCTACCTTCATAACATAGTACATGGAATTCCTACACCAGGACTCCACCAAGTCTTTCCTTAAAGGCATTAGTGCAAACAAAAACTCCTTTTCTAGGTAAGCTATTCTTAAGATAGGTGCACAATTAAGTAAATTTTCCAATTGTTCAAACCTAGTTTCACATTCAAGACACCACTCAAATGCCACTCCTTTTCTTTGTAAAATAGTGATGGGATGCCCAATTTTTTAGAAGTTCCATATGAACCTTCGTTAATAACCATCCAACCACATAACTGATCTGACCTCTATCACATTCTGGGTCATGGGCCAATCTATTATTTCTTTGATATTTTCTGGATCCACAACCACTTCATCTTTTGAGGTTACATGACCCAAGTAGTGAACCTGAGTTTGAAATAACTCGCACTTGTTGATCTTGGCATGTAATTTGTGCTCTCTAAGAAATTGTAACAAAACCCTCGGGTGGTCTTCATGCTTCTTTTCATTATTTGAATACACCAATATATCATCCACAAATACCAACACAATTTTTCCAAGTATGGCCTAAGAACATTGTTCACAAGGAACAAAAAAATTGTTGGAGTGTTTGTAAGCCCAAATGGGACTATATGTAGAATTTCCCACTGTAGATCACCTGATAATGCAATATACTAAAGAAAAATACTTGATCTACTTCTACAAACAAACTTGCAGAATCTTAATCGATTATGAGCAAGATCAAATAGAACACATATAATAGAGAATGAGAAATCAATCACACACGAACACAGAAGAATACTCTGGGGAAAGCCTCAGCTAAAAATCTCGATCTCTGTTTTATCATACAAGTGGAAATATGTCTGGATTACACAATTCTTTAGCTCACAAGCTATCTAGCTCTCAGTACAATCCCTCAATATAGCTCATAGACTAAATAAACACAACATATGTCTTCCTCCAATCCTCCAAGCCTCCTATTTCCTTGTGCAGTTTCGCCTGGGGTCCAATGCTTCCACTTGTGTGAATTGGTCTCTCACTCAACTCACCGAACTTAGAAATAACTGCACAATCCTCAAGGAATGAATTCCTTCTGCATGCAAGAGATATCCTCAATGGAATATTCCTGCAACTGATAGTACAATGTCCCATCATCTAATCTCAACTGGGTCTCTGATTGAACTGACATGCATGAGTTATTTATGAGAGAATATTCAGTTATCTGAAGTGCAGCAGTTACATGCATGCATGCCTTAACTAACTGAACTCACAATCAATTCCACAAAATGTTGGAACTAATCTAACTGGACTTAACTCAGTTAACTGAGCTAACTAATGACAACTCAAAGTAAAACTCATCTTGATCTCCTTAATCAAGGGATAACTTCCTTAATCAAAGGGGAAACGGTTGCATGTCTTCACATAGACTTCATGTTTGATTTTCTACAACTAATTAACTCAAGATGAATTAATTAATTATTTGACAAACAGCTGTTAAGATCAAATTCGAATTTTAATTCTCAATTTTAGTTTAGGGACTAACTAAAATTGGAATGTATCTCGAAATGCTATTTATATCAGTGTTTTTTTTAGCACTTCTATTTTTAGCATTTCTTGTTGTTATTTTCAACACTATAGTGAACTCGCAGTTTCTATACCTCATTCTGAACATCATCTTGTGAATGTCCTCTTCCTTGATTTTGATCTACTGGTATCTTGTCCTCAAATTGATCTTAGAAAACACAGTAACCCCTCTCAATTGGTTGAAAAAGTCATCAATTCTGGGAAATTGGTACTTATTATTCATAGAGGATTTGTTTAACTACCTGTAGTCGATGGAGTGTTCCATCCTTGTTCTTAGAAAAAGGTGCAGGGGCTCCCCATGGTGAGGTATATACCCTTTTTCCATTAATTTCTTCAGTTGTAACTTTAATTCCCTGATCTTAGGTGTGCTCATGGAATAGGGGTATTTTGTTGCTAGCGTTGTTCCTAGAATCAACTCAATTATGAATTCAATCTCCCTATTGGGAGAAATTCCTAAAAATTCTTATGAAAATACATCGCTATACTAGTTCAATACCGAATAATTTGCAAAGGGATTTGAGTTGGCCGCCTTCTCCTTCGAGATTTGAATGGCATGAAGGGCACAACCCTTCCTAATATAGTGCTTTACTTGCACTGTTAACATCACTCTAAGTTTTATTGGGATTTTAATTCCCTACAACGTTATTGGGTCACCCTCATCGCTGACTCAAATATTCCAACGCCTTATTGTAGCAATCAAGCTTGGTTCTATGGATTGCTAGCCAATCCATGCCAAACAAAATGTCATACAATATTAATGGAAACAAATTCAATTTAACTGTTGTAATGATTCCACTAATTTGTACAAGGCAAGACTCAATAATCTCTATTAGCCTCCTCTTTATCCGAGTGGCTAGCTTAGAAAGGAATGGTTCTTCATGGATTTTCTTCAAAAATTCACATTTGTTTATGATGTTAGGGCTAATATAGCTGCAATTATATCTTGGGTCAATTAAAATTAAACCTAGAGTTTTTTTTACCATACCTTCCATTTGAATGATTGTTTCTTGTTGGTTTTCCTACCTATTATCCAATGCAACGTGTATTTTGGGGATGCTCTGGGCCACATCGATCACAATTGATACCTCTTGGTTGTTATGAAACTTTTCGCTAGACTTTTGTGTTAGTGTGAAATTTCTGGGAAGGTGTAACAAAAACATTTCACTTAAGTCACTAGTCAACAAGTGACCCTAACAACAAGTTGATGGCTATTAGCAATTCATATCTACAATAAAAATGGAAAACCTGCAACAAAAGTATAGACGATCCATAACATAAAGCAGAAGAAAAAATATACAATGCAATAACCGAAATGGAAAGACTTTAATTAAATAAATATTTTATTAAAAACACCAGATGAAGGAGATCTACAAATGGGTATGTAAGTCCCCCTCCGTGGGATGGGTCCTTTGATGTCGGCCAACAAAACAAAGTAAAATCAGTCATGTCAGCTTGCATAAATGACATGCCTATTCAATGGTTCAATTTAGCTTATTATGGAGAACAAAACCACTATATATATACAAGAGGGTCTGTGCAAAAGAGAGACAACTGAAACTCATATTCCTCTGAAATATCATGGACACGGAATTTGGATTCTCTACAATCTTCAAATACATTTTTGTAGCTTTTGGATGGGCAGAGTGAGACACATTCTCGGACATCTCTGAAACTGTGCAAGAAATCACAATGTAATATTCTCTGTGGTAACACTCTCAACATGTTCTCTAGACAGTCACAGGTTAAGCATCATTGTGATAAGAAGGATCTCGGTGATCCTATAGTAACTCACTCTGTCTCGACACACATCTAGATGTTGTCATAAGTCTTGGTTTATTTGTGATAAGGACATCTCTGTCTTCACATACTTCTAGACATAGTCATGATCTTGATCATGATCATGATCTTGAATTGATGATGCAGATCTCAATACAAGGAACAATGCAGTCATGATCTTGGCAACTGAGTGATTATGATCTCCAAACAATACACTCTCGGCAGACATAGTCACAGTATTGAATGATGAGGATCCTGGTGATCACATAATGACACTCTGTCTCTATATACATGTCTTGACATACACTTGAAATGATCTCAGTATAATCGTGATCATGATATCGATCATAATCTTGGTGAAGACAAGGTGCAACTCTCATATGTATACATATACATATTAGTATGAATACCTCGCTGAAATGAAGATGATCTCAGTAAGAATGCAACAATGATCTAAGTGAAAGGGAAGCTATGGTGCATAAGTAATAATCTCATTGTTATAATGAATATCTCAATGAAGGTTACTCATGATAAAAATTGACATGTGAGTCAACTAGTTCAAAGGTAAAGTGGTACCAAAGTATGGGTGGCTCAAATGAAGAAATTTGGTTTTAAGAGGTGGCAAAGTGAGACCTCATGGAAAAAATGGCTTCCTGGTGAAGTGTCACATTACCAAAAACAAGGAGAGACCCATTATAGAACTCGTTGATAGATTTCCAACGGTTTTGACGTTTTGTCAAGCAGAGCTACGGATTGGTCGTAATGGGTGACAAAAAAACTAGGGTTTATCCTATAAAAGGTCTTTTGGCCTCCAAATTCAATTCATTTTCATAGTGAGCTCTAGAGAATTTGGAGAGGAGGAGAAGGCCCTAAATCTTGTGGATATTGTAGCATAAAATCCGATCGTCGGAATCAGGGTCTGCAAGTTGGAGGTAGGTGGCCTAACCTTACTCATCATTTCTGGTGGATTATATTTTCATATTAGGGCTTCAGCTCTCTATGGGGGACCCCTTCTCATCCTCATGGTCACAACGCACTTTCAGGGGCCTAATATACACTTTGGAGTGTAGGAATTGGGCCCACAAGTGTGTCCAACGCTGTTTCGAGGGTAAAACTGGGCTAAGAGGATGAGCAAGATTGGTGGTTTGTTGGGAGCTAAAGCTAAGTAATGGACATGCATGCCTTGAATCTAGACTGACAAAATGGTTTATGCAAGTATGGTAGAACTGAAGGTATCATGTTGAGAATGAGATTTGGATTCCCTCTGTGTTGAGATATAGGGGAATCGAGCAGTGAGAGGGGTGTTGGCCAATATGGTGTGTTGAAATTCTTAGAGAACCCTATGATGAGGGTTGGTGAGCCCTTGATGTCGAGGATAGCGAGTTACTAGGACCTAGATCAAGAGGCCTTTCTAGTAAAAGGGCACATGATCAAGATCACAATCCAAGACATATATTTTCTGACAAGATTGCCCCTATTGGGGGTGGTAGGGGAGATACATCCAGTGCTGCCTCGTGGGAGGCATATATATGAGTTGTGGATCATCACTGTGTACCAGGGAGTTGTGCAAAGGGCACGACCATAAAAATCAATGATTTAGAGAGGCTAGAGACATGAGCTACAACTACAGCAATGTTACGGATCCGAGATAGTCATGCCTTCCACCATATCACTGGAGGGCAGATGATGTTGGTGGAGAGTGTACTAGCGGGATCTACTATGGGTGAGACCAGATGATGTTGTCATCGTTGAAATGACAACTAAAATTATGCAGACAGAGGACCAATGATAGCTGTTCATTTGGGACAGTTTTATGCTCACTCTTCTTTGAGAAGATCCCCACTATTTGACCTCATGTTTAGATCCATGATGGGGGCCCACAAGAGCCCAGGATGTGCTGCTAGGGGTAGCTACTAATATGAGGTGGAGGAGGGTGAGTCGGATAAGTGTTACGGCCTGATATGTTTTCTCATTGGGACCATATGCCACTATACATAAATGGCTATCCATACAACGGCATGAACTATCAAGGGGATCATGACTTACCACTTCCACCCAGACAAGCATGGGGCCTAGATGATAAGTGAAAGTTGTTATACATTTGATGCATTTCTAATTTAAGAAATATATGTATGTGTTACCAATTTCTAAACTTTGTGGTATGTAGATATAGCACCGGTGAGGCCGACAGGATACACAGGACGAGTCACAACACCAGGGGTTGCATATTAGGGTGGTACCTCATCATAACAGAGACCAGGTGGTGATTCTCTAATGGAGGATCTCCAATGCAGATGTGACGTATTACTGACTGGAGTGACAAAGCAAGGGTGGCATGAGCTAGAATATCGATATACAGATGAGTGCACTGGTCTTCCCTCAAAGTGGAGAGGCATCATGCAACGCATTTCTATGGTCGATCAGGAAATACGAGATCTACGAGTTGGTGGAATGGAGTCATTGGCTCGGGGGCCTCCAGATGATAGTGATTAGGCATAGGGACATGTGGGTCCCCATTTTGTTTATGATAACATTTGAATGAGCTTGTTGGATATATTTAGAGTAGTGGACTCAAAACACTGTATTACAATACATATTTACGATTATGCATTTTTTGTGATGATTGTGGTTCGCCATTTGTTTATGGATGTCTTCTTACATGTGATAAATGCCAATTTAGAATGTTATTAGCAATGGTATCGACATAGTGATTCTAGGCTCTAGGAACATGATTGAATGAAATGGATTCAAATTCATGTTCCAAAATCTTAACTCGTAGATATTTTTTTAAATAGGACAAGATTATGCACATGATAAACACCATTCAATTGCATGACAAGTAGCAAGGAATCGAGACAAACATGAAGGTGAAGGATGTGATGGTCAAGGGCATCTACTAACAAGCCTATCATAGTATCATATTAGGCTTGGTTATTTGCGGCAGATCCAATGCAAACTTTGTTGGAGTGGACTAACGAATGCATGGGGGAGAAAATGGCCCAAGTTGTCGAGGCTATATTCTTGGTGAAGTGGCTTGCACCATCAACAACATTGATATAAGGTGTGGATGATGGATCCATATGAAAGATGCAAGAATACAATGTGTAAGAATGCGGGGGATGAAAACTACCTAAATGCAAGAATAAAGAAAGAGATACACACATTTCCATGGGAAATGCTATGGGTAAACTTTCTTGGGGTAGAGTGCATTTCGAGGATTGGGAACGATTTCTCCTTCTGTATCCTCTAAAATGTATGCCCCCCTTGCCCAAACACTTATGGATGATATAAGGCCCTAGCCATAATGGTTCAAACTTCCCACGTCCCAGGACATCATGAGCTTGGTCATACAGAAGGACAAGGCCACCTTCATGGAAGGTGTGAGGGTGGAATTTGTAGTCATGCTGAGTTTTGGTGTGCTTTTTGGCCACTTTGATGGTTTGCAATGTAGCATATTGGTCTTTGGTGGTGCACTCAAGCATGACAAGTCATTGTTTTAAAGGTTTTGTTTCCAGGAGGAGTTCGACGACAAGGTGAAGGGAAGGGATTTCACACTCAATTGGTAAAATTGCCTCCTCTCCAAAAACTTGGTGGAAAGGAGTGAACTTAGTGGCAATCTTGAAAGAATTTCTATAGGCCCACAAAGAAGGGAAGAGCATTAAATTCCAGTTGGTCTTGTGTTTATTCAGCATCTGTTGAATCATAGTCTTAAGGATCTTGTTGACAACTTCAACTTGGTCATTTCCTTGAGGGTAATAAGACGATGATATTGGTGTTCGAAGCCCAACATAAGGATATATCACACCCTGTCTCGTCTTCAAAATGTCATCCATGGTCAGATACCAATTTTTTTGAAACCAAAAATCAAGCAATAACATGATTAAAGAAGAAGAGGGTTGTAGTAGCCGTGATGTTATTAAATGTTGGCATGGCTTCAACCCATTTGGTAAAATAGTCAATGGCCACAATAATATACTTATGGTTATTAGTAGATGGGGGTTGAAACTCCATGAAGTCAATATCCCATTTATAGAAAGGCCCAAATGCGACAATAGGATGGAGGGGAGCAGGTGGAGCTCATGCCTTAGGGGTGTATAACCAGCAATTGGGACAATGTTTGATTGCCTCAATAAAATCACTAAAGAGAGAAGGGAAAAATTATTCGACATGAATGATTTTATGGGTAGTGGCCATTTCGAAGAGGTGACCACCACAAGCACCACAGTGGCATGCATTGAGCACTTTCTCAACTTCAACATGGGTGAGACAATGACAAAGAACATTATCGACACGCAACAATAAAGATCATCACCGAGGAGGAGGTATCGAGGGGCGCGATGTTGAATACGTCATCAATCATCATGATTGAGGTGGGGGGAGAATTTTTGGGTTCGCAGATAGGTAAGCATGTCACCATACCAAGGATCATCTGAGGTGATGGCGAACAAGTGTTCATCTGGAAGATCATCATTTACCGGCAGATCAGGCACACTGGTGGGAAATTCATAAATGAGTTTAGCAAGGGCTAAACCTTTCTTAATCTTGGGTGTGACAAATTCAAGATCAAATTCTTGAAGGGTAATGATCCAATGGGCGTACTTCCTGCTAATGATTTGTCGACTCAACAAGAAAGCCATGGGGTTGGAATTGGTCACAATTTGGTGGTACATGTAAGGATATAATGATGAAGCTTTTGAACAGAAAACATGACAACCAGTGCTAGATTTTCTTCATGGGAGTAGGACATAGGGGAACCGTTAAGGTTCTTAATAACATAGTATATGAAATGTTCAATACTTGTAGAATATTCTTGTATGAGGACCCCAAAAACTGAATGGTTTGATGCAAAGATGTACAAGATAAATCCCTTTTAAAGTTTGGTGGACTAATCAAGGGAGAAGAAATGAGAACAAGTTTTAGGGCATCAAAATACTGTTAAGCTTAGTCATCCCAAACAGATGGAATGGTATATCAAAGGATTCTAAGGAACCCATGATTCATGGTAGCATAGTCATGAACAAACTAACGATGAAAGCTATCTTTTCCTATGAGACTTTGTAACTGGCGAAGTGTACGAGGAGGAGGAATTTCAAGGATGGATTGAACTTTGAGGGAGTCAAGAGTGATACCATATTTGGACATAATGAAGCCCAAAATTTGGTCAGTAAGAACAAAAAAGACACACTTAAGGGGATTGAGGTGCATGTTATACTTCTGACATCGTAGAAACATTGTACTCAAATCATGAAGGTGTTGCAACCGAATTTTGGAACGAGTGGTGACATTTTTGAGATATGAAAGGATAATATGAGCCAATTTGTGAAGGAAGTAGGACATGGAACGCTCAAAAGTGGCCCCAACATGCTTTAAACCGAAAGGCATGACCTTGTAAGTGAAATTTCCCCACGGACTAGTTAAAGTGGTTTTAAGCTGATCCGCATAATGGATATGTATATTTTTATATTCGGAGAATCTATCCATAAAGGATAGAACCTCTTGTCCCACACACTCATAAATGACCTAGTCTATGAAGGGTGTGGGAAAGTTGTTTTTGGGACAAGCTTTTTTCATATCAAAGAAGTTAGTTCAAACACGGATGGTGCCTTATTTATTGAGAATGGGAATAGGATTGGACACCCATGTGGTGTATTCAATGGGATAGATGAAACCATCCTGCTTGAGCTTATCATTTTCAACTTTAATAGCTTCACGTTTGGAAGGATGGATACGCCTATTCTTTTAGGGGATGGGTATGGCATCGGGCCAAGTGTCGATGTGATGTTCAACAATGGCAGGATCAATTTTGAACATTTCTGAATAAGACTAGGTGAAAACATCACAAAATTCCTTGAATAACTTGGTGTAAGCATCAATTTCTTTCAGGGCATATTGTGCCCCCAAGATAATGTTTTCTTCAATCCCCAATTTATTTGAAATGTTAATTTTAATGGTGGGGGAAATGTTAACCATATTTCCTTCTTCAAAATCATTTGGTGCAAGAATGGTATTTTTAGACCAATTTACCTCACCATGAATGGAATCTTTGGATTCCACTCCATATTGGTTATGGGTTTGTTGCGGAAGGAAGTACGCGCGATGGTGCATATCATCCCAAGGATACTTATGGTGGCCATAGCTTCCATGATGTCTTCATCAGAATGTAAGATGGGCAGACTGGAGGAAGAAGGACCACATGATGGAGAATAGCTACTTGAAACATCTTCATGAGAAACAAGGTTCACGTACACATCGTCAAGGTTGGGAGACATATGACTAGTCTATGGAATATCTACCAATGTTGAGACCGAGGTGTTTGTCAAAGAAGGTTCAACAAAATCACAGTAGGAGACATCAAGGGAGTTCTAATGCATCGATCTCATGCATGATGACAGGTAGAGAATAGGATTGGTACTATCTGTCATCTCGAAATCAAGGGGATGGATCATAATGGGTGTTTGAGAGACCTCATGTTCCGATGTAGGAGTGGGACCAGAATCCATAGGTAGAGGATGGGTGGACTCACTATGAGCAACCTCTAATTCACGAAGCACTTGAAGTGTATCATGAAAATCTTTGATACAGGGACAACGATGAAAATAGTGGCCATAATGATCACACAAAGCACATGGGTGATTTGTGCATAATGAGTTATTATTCTTGGGTGACTCAGGTAAGGTGACATGGACCTTAGGAATGTTAGAATTAGGGAAGGTATTAGTGACTACATATTTAACATGAGGGAGTTTAGGACAATTATTGGTGGCATGAATGACAACATCACACAAAACACAAGCAGGAATAGGTTTTGGTAGCTTAGGAAGAGTTGGAGTTGTTTGGGGTGGCTTGTCTTTAGTTCCCTTTTCCTGCGCTTTGTCCCCCTTAGCAGATGCTTTCGCAACAGGAGTGGGATCATATTGAGGTTGTTGTGGAATTGAAGCAAAGGCAGGGATATGAACAATAGGTTGGACCGAGGTCAAAACAGTGTAAGGTTTAAATTGGTTGGATAGGGTGTTTGCGAGAGGATTTATGTACTAGACTAGGATCCCCAAGGTAATATTAGGTAGACTCAACATAGCCATGACAGGTGTAGAATAAAATCAAGGAGGTGGAAATAAGAATGGTATCTAACCAAAGGATAGTGGCCTGGGGGAACTACTTTGAGATGGTTAAGGCCTGGGGAATGGTTTCGCGTAGAAATGGGTTAGGACAGACACCACCAGAAGGAAATGATCCTTGGGGGGTAGTACCAGAAGACTGGGTTGAGTTAGGAACAACAGGTTGTGAAGGTGTGGTCTTTTGTGAAGGCATACCAAACCATTTGTGGGTGGCCCGTGATTCTTGGAGCATGCAAACACTCGATGATCTAGGCTCAGAAGGGGCAGGAAATGGACCATAGTAAGCTCCAAGAAAAGTGGAATCTTTGTAGACTCCTAGATATACATTGTTGAAGGATGAGACATTTGTATTTTCAACCACAAAGGAAATGTTGGACTGAGGTGAAGTCTAGGCTTTGGGGTCATAGTGTGTCAACTAATCGGCTATGACGATCTTTCATTGTGGGGAAATCACATATTACTGTGAATGATAGATGTGAAAACTAACATGGAATAAGTATAACTATGGCTCAAAAGGACATTATAGTCTAAGAGAGAATCAATCACTTCAATGTTAATATAGACATTCTTGTCGGCAACTATGACTGGGAAGTTACGATATAAGTCAAGGGGTTTTGAAGGATGACCATCCCATGCACTAAGAGTGATGGTGGATTGGGATGGGTCAGGGGAACCAAGTTGCTTCCAAACACTGTCAGCCATCACATAGGTGGAGATGCCTTCGTTGATGATACACCACTGAACAATGGCGTTTCTAATGGAGGTTGATATTTGAAATGTAACAGATGAAGGTAGGGGAGGATTTTCTGACTTTTCAATGTGAAAGACAACCATTTGATTGTCTTAGGGATCCACAACACCTAAAGTGGATAATAGAACTTTCCGTTGGGATGGGCACGTCTAGAGGACTTCTAGCATTGACATGGCAGCAGGAGACTACATCAAGTCATCTACTATGTTATATGTATGGGCGGATTTGCCAGAAGCAACATTTCAACGTAACATAACTTTGGGTATCTTGGGAATAACCTCCACCTTCTGTTGAGGGATCTGTAAGGTATCGTTGGGTGACAATAGAGGCTCTGTGGAAAATTTTGGTTGGGACTCAGTCACTGAATTTTCATATGGCTTTTTGTAGCAGCGCGATCAAGTCTAAAGGTTGACTTGCTCGACATTTACTTCATCAGAATTCATCATGAGAATTTGATAATCATGTGACCAAATGATGGAGTTGGTTGATCTTCCTGACCTTGTGTAGTTTAAATAGCTATATATCCTTGGTGAGGGAAAGGATTGGTAAGCACTGTGGGTTTATAAAAAGCAGAAGGGGAGGAGGAGCAGTGAGTGACAATCCTCGTGAAGCTACTTGAGCTTCACATACCTGATGCATCTGAGGTAAAAGAGGACACTCATGGGTATAATGACCATATACACCACAATAGGCACAAGGTTTGTTCGCACGAAGACCCTTGTTTTCCTTTGGATGAGCACCCTATTGATGGGTTGCAGGATTAGGTTAAGGACCTTGAGGGGCATTGGGGGGAGAAACTTAGTTGCCTTGAGTACCTTGAGACTATTGTTTCCTATTACCCTTCCCATTATTCCTTTTCTTTGTGTTAGGGTGGTTGAGTTGGCTCTGCTAAGCATAGACTTGACCTTGTGGAGAAGGTGGCTACTACGACAGAGGGGGGGTAGGCATGGGGGGCTAGGGTGCTGGTGCCAAAGGGGCTAGAGCGTTAGGTAGTGCATACTGATAATAAGGATATGGGGAAACAATGGGATAAACAGGTGGTGCAACAGCTAGCCCTAGCATTTGCGGATGAACATGGGGATATGTATATGGCCTGCTGGGATCTGGATATGTATATGGCCTGCTGGGATCTGGATAAGGGTTTCCTTGTGGAGGATTGGGGGAGGGAAAATTGTAAGTGGAACTGGTCTTTCCCTGAGGTTGACCATAACTCATCTAAGGTGGAGCATATGGTTGAGGGTGTGATATGGTTCCAACTATGCCATCCGTGGCATGATATGGCCCTTATGCATTAACAGCACCAGGTTGAGGTAGATCGGGGATGACAATGTAAACATAACCTGACTAGGCATAGATCAAATCAAATTTTAAGGCTACTTGGAGTGAATAATCCTCAAACTAGAGGAGGTGTGATGTGACATATTTAGCAATGGGAGCCAACAACAATCTAAGGAACCAATCCATATAGACTTGGTCTTAAAATTCAGAAGCTCTACAAATGCTCCTCCTTCTACGCCATTCTTAAAAATGGTCAGAAAGGTGGGTGGAAGAAGTTTGATGGAAAGAAGTCAAAAGTTTGGTACTGGTATCATAATGAAGAGGTACCTGGAAATAGGAAACAAAATTTGTGGCAAGAGTCACTAAAATGGAATGAGTGGCTCTAGGCAGATCGACATACCACTTAGTAGCAGATCCAGTGAGCATGCGTTGGAACAAACAAAGAGGGATGGAGTCTTTAGTAATGGAATTTGATGAACACCACATGTGGAATGAGCGAACATGATTAGTGGGATATTCTCTAGGATTACCTTCAAACTTTGGGATGTCTGAAGGGAAATTAGTAGGCATATATGGCCATGTGGGAAGAGGATCATTGATAAGCTGGCTAAAATCTAGGAGACTCAAACCAGCCATAAAATGAAGCAAGGGAGTAGGATTGACCACATTGGTGGGGGTTTAGTTGGTGGGGGTACCCTTGTTGGTACCTGGGTTACCACCTTGGTTTCCCGCACCCACTTTGGTGCTTGACATGGTGGTGATACAGGGTTGAGAAGATGCATAATCAAAGGAGGAACTAGATGAATCAGTAGGATCAAAATCATAATGAAGGCTCAATGGAGGATTGGGAGGATCAACTCTAACTCGACAGGGAGGAGTAACATGTCCTAACAAGAACTAAGGGTGAATACCTTGAATTCGAAGTGACAAATGCCTAGGTGGTGCCATGATGTCCAGAAAAAAACGATCTAAGAACTAAAGGGTGATGATCAGAATAAGAGAGAAACAAATAGCAAGTAAATACCTAGTGTAGTGGTGCCAAGTGTAAACTAACTATTTTAATGATGTTACTCTAATACAATAAAACACGTCATATCAAAGAAAAATACCTCTAACATATATGCGATCTAAATCCTCAAACAATCATAGATCTACTATTTCATATGGCCTTCCAAAGAACTTCTTACTTGATGGAATCTAATCCCCACAAGAAGAGTTGTCCAGAGAAATATGTGGTAGAGAACCAACGTCTTCCCATAACCAGTCCTATAGGGTGTTTTCCTAAGATTGGTCACTATGGTTACCTTTGTCCCATGGGGGTGGTCAAGTCTTGAGCTTCTTGGTAGTCAGCCACCACATGGGATTCCTTGCCATGGGTTGGGTAGCCCCAAGGAGAACTACTCACATGATAACCTAGCCTAACCCCTACTGAATTAGGTTTATGATGCACTCTAGTTTCAAACTGTGGGATGGTGAAGGATTTTAAGCTCCCTAATATGTAAAATTATATGTATCAATGAAAATGATTGATGGGTGTTATTGGAAGCCTATCCCACCAATCCTACACCTACACGACAAAGATTTTTGGCCTTGGTGCCTAAGTGGGCTTAATCTATGTGTGTTAATTTATTAAGGTGTAGTGTTTTGACAGAAAAATAAACAGCAAATCAACCACACAAAACCCACCTACAAGGGCTACTAAGAAGCTAAGCAAGAGAGGACAAACAATATACTCAAAGACACATAAAAATGCCTAAATGATCTAATATCAAGGGACTGAGATCAAGAGGCACTAATCTATTGAAAATGGTGCAGACAAACAATAAAAATTAGAGGTGAAAATTGTTGCAAAGGATAGGAGTGAATCTCTAATACATAGGATGATCAAGGGGATCCTAAGGTGGAAAAGGAAAACCCAAAATCTAAAGGGAGAAAAGGTAAAATAAACCTATCCAAAAGAGTTGAAAAGTAATGGATCAGAATCTGAAAATCAGTGGCTTTAAATGCTGAAAAACCCTAGACTCCTCACTCACGAAATCTCTTTCTAACAATTTGGAGGTGTGTTCTAAACCCTAGGGATATTTTTCCTTTATAAAAGAGACAAATCAAGTGGATCCAAGCCTAAGGGAGACTGAAAATAGAAGTGAAGTGCCCAAACTAATCTACAAACAACACTCTCATCAATTGTAAAAAAAATTTGAAAGTTTTCTAGAAAAAATACGAAAACGTAGGTACTAACCTGAAACAATGGAAAACAAGTTTTTGGGCCAAACATTGTGCTCTGAAACACAGATAAGGGGCTGAAAAGTGTGTTTTTCTCTTAGAACTCTTGGTCGACAAATCTCACACATATTTTTTCGTCTCTTGCTCGGTTGGTACCTATGACCTATGGAAAGAACCAGAAAACCACCAAGATCTGAAAATTTGACAAAAAAGGGTTTAATACTATAAATACAAATTGAGAGACTAAAAATAGTTGTAGAAAACCCTGATTTTATGAAACATCAGTCAGCAAAGAACGTTGTTATTACACTAGTGGATTCACCATTTATTGACAATAAATGTAATTAAAGACCCGATGGAGTCGCCATTTGTTAGTGTGAATTTTCTTGGAAGGTGTACCAAAAACACTTCACTTAATTCAATAGGTGACAAGTGAGCCTAACAACAAGTTTATGGATTCTAGCAATTCAAATCCGCAATAAAAATGGAAAACCTACAACAAAATTATAGATGATCCAGAACAGAAAGCAGCAATAAAAATGCCCAAACACAGAAAGACTTGAATTGAATAAATATTTGATTAAAAACACCTGATGAAGGAGATCTATAAATGGGTCTGTACGTCCCCCTTCGTGGGATGGGTCCTTTGATGTCCTTGATGCTTTAGAAAATGATCTTCTCTCTCAATACATGAAAAACTTAGACAAAATGTGGAGAACTTGAATGGAAGCTCAAAAGAAGAAAGATGATAATGGTGACGATGATCATGATCATGGTGAAGAATGAATGAAAAACCCTCCTATTTATAACAAAGTATTGAGTTAATCTCGAAAATGGCGAATAATAAAATAATATTAATCAAATCAAGATCTAACCTTTTGGAATGCTTTATTATATTTATTGGAGAGGGAAAGACATTTTAAATGGTTAAATGTCTTTATTTAGAAATAATTAACAAATAAAATGATTTATTAATTATTTCACAAGAATTAAGAATGCATGAAATTGAAATAATTATTAAATAGTGATTTAACAATTATTCCAATAACAAAAATAAGGAAAATTAAATAAATAGTGATTTATTTAATTATTCCTAAGGGAATTAGTCAAATATGGCAAGGAATAATTATTTAAATAATGGTTTAATAATTATTCCCAGAGAAAATTAAATAAATAATGATAAATCTAATTATTCTCATGTTTTTTTTTATTTAAATCAATTTATAATTTAATGAAAGTGGTTTACTAAATCATTTTCTACAGTGAAAGTGATTTTACTATGGTAAAATTAAATCTACATGGTGTATTTCGATCCACCTAGTTAGAAATGGCTAGGTGATCATTTTTTTGTGATAACATTTTGCAACTTGGGGAAATCTCTCCTCAAATGGTTTTCTCCACACTCCTAGCATTAATAGGATCGTTTCATATTTTCATTCCCCAGTTCTTAGGGTTCATTTATGCTAACTATGGAGTTTTTTTGATGTTCAGTTTTGGTGAAGTTACTAAACCTTATATATTTTCCTCATTGCTTATATCCTGAAGTTATCTACCCTCCTCCTTTGCATTTATTCTTCCAATCATCTCGTACTTCAATATTACGCTTAGATTGTTCATAACAGTGTTTGGTCTTCTGGGTAGCCTCCTCGAGAGTCTTAGGTTCATAAAATTCTATTATGTCTTGGTATGCTTGTGGTAACCCGTTGGCATACCTCTCGAACTTGGTCTTCTCATCCTTGATGTAAGGTAAATGCCTTAGTAGATCCAATAATTTATTTTTGTATTCTTCTTGTGTCATCTTCCCCACTTTGTGTTAATATAACTACTTGGCTTTGTTGTAATAATATTTCTCGGAAACATACTTTGCATGAAAGTACTTTTCAAACTTCCTCCAGGTGTGGCTCCTTCTCTCTGATGCCTTCAATGTTCTTGAGGTCTTCCCACCATATATCATCTCTTCCATTTAAGTTGAAGACAACTACCCTAACATTCATGTTCTTGGAATAGTCATGCAGCTTGAAGTACTTATTTATTCCCAAAAGAAATGCTTTTGCATCCTTTGCTTTCTTTACCTCTCCATCAAAGGTTGGGGATTTTTCTTTCTTGAGCTCTTCTATCATAGGATTCTTCCTACTCTTCCTTTGATGATGATATATGATAGTTTCATTATCCAATGATATTCTAGGACTGCTTAATCCTCTTTCCAAAGAGCTGAGAAATTATTTTTTTTCTTTCTGTGTGACTTCTACTCTTTCTTGAATGGTTTCCCTTTGCTTTCTTATCATCCAATTTTTACTTTTGGATCTCTGATGGGCTATGCTTAGGCTTGTTATTTTCCTGATGGATAGCACCAATATCATGTTGTCTTTGACTTCATAATTCTGATAGACTTTGCAACAAGAGAGCAATTACTTATGCTTATTCTCTAACAGTCTTCTTGTTGTCTTCCTTGCAACTTCTTATCTCATCTCTTAGACTTATAAGAGTGTTCATGAGTTTAGGAGTGTCTTCCTCTTTCATCTTCCCAACTAAATCTCCTCTGGAACCTTGTAAAGTTCTTATTCATACCATGTTGTTCAAATTTTCTACTCATTCTTTGTTTTACACACATGCCAACGTTAGCCAACAGTGAAGAACATGAAATTAACATAGGTACTCTTATCCTTGGTCTATAATGATCTTAACCATCACATATTAGTCAACATGTAATCGTATTCAACTAGTTGAGCTATAAAACCATGCATCACAGTTGTTACAACCCAGGTTATGTGTCTTATGAATGCCATATAAACATCCTACATTTATTTTTATTTTCAAAATTAAAAATGGGTCGAGTAATGGAAACAGATTCTAGGGATTGAGGGTAGTTACTTCCTTTGGATATTCATATTACCTTTTACAAAAAAAATTGGATTTTTTGGATAACCATTTAATTTTGGTTGTTTTGCTTTTAATGGCCTCGTGTTCCTTTAATGTAAGGGACTAAAATAGAGTACGCAAACCATGTTGTCTTGGGATACTAGACAAACAAATGGGATGAGAATTTAGTGAGTATGGGTTGCATAGGAATCAGAGAGAATGACGAATTCAATCACAAAGAGGAGACCACATGGGAAGAACCACCATGGGTGCGAGCATTTTCTAAAATAAAAATACACACATGGTCATAAAAGAAGCGCGAAGGTGGGGAGATGGAGAAATTAGCCATGACGGGAAGGAAGACATAAAGAATAGTGAACAAGGGAGTAGTTGACTCGATCACTGGAAACAACACCTTTTGAATAAACAGAGAGGGAGCAACCCATCCCTTTGGGGGTATCAGAGAAAAATAATCCAACCCCTTATCTGATTTGGTGGCATTGAAGACATCTACAGTAGCATGGAGAAGTGTTGGACATTAGACAAATATCAAAGAAGATACTCATATTTCAGTTGAGCATAGGATTTCAAGAGGAATTTCCTTCAGGTGAGGGTAAATAGTAGGATGCCTTGAGGGGCCGAAGGGTGGAGATGGTTTTCTCTAAATTCCCTTGATAGGAGTCTACTTTTCTTGTTTGTTTAGTTTTGGCAATGGTTCTTTGTTCCCTTTAGTAGGTGGAACCATTGTGTCATGGTTTTCATTGTGGAGGTGAAGCCTCTATATTCCCTGTAGCTTATTAGTTGTTAAATAGCTAAAGGGTGGAGGAAGCAGACCTCTTGACTCCCTATGGAATTGTTGAATGCTATTTAGTTGGTGGGTGGAGGTGGGAGAACCTTTGGAGTCCATGTTTCAATCAAAAGTTGGTATTCAATCCCTTACGATAACCACCTCAATATATTGAATCTAGCTTGGGGTGAAAACTGCAAGTAAGGCTTGGCTTTTGTTGTCTACGGTTGGGTGGAGAGTTGTTGTCCTTAACTTAGTTTCCCAACTCTAGTGTTAATTCAAGATAATTGTTTTAAATGCATTCCTTGTTATTGAGTTCATATTGGACTATTAAATGGATGGTGTAATCATTGCATGGATTGTTCATCATTTAATTATGATTGAAAATAATGAACCCTTGTTAATCGACTCCTTTTTACCATGATTTCACAGTGATGCTTCCATACAAGAATTTAAATGTAAATGCTTAACTTAATCTTGTTTGCATGAGGGTTGGTGGTTTTTCTTGAGCTCGAAGGTATTGAGAAAATATGAATGGTTATGGTTGGTGTGTTAGCTTCAGGCCTCTAGTGATGTTCATTTAATGTTCGATGGTGTTGTTTATGCCTGCAATTCAAACATACAAGGAGACATCATGTTTATATGTGGAATGTTGATCTCCTTGTATCTTTCTTGGGTATTGTGTGCTTTTTGGTTTCTTTTATAAGTTGGGTATTTGTCCTTAAAAAGAGGCATGTAGATATACGGAATGAGATAAACTTAGTTCCTATAAATTTTTAAGAATCAAAGAGACCATAGACCTCTAAGAGGCTAAATGGACAAGTCTTAATACTGTGTCATTCATTTTAGCCATCAAATACCCAAGAAGGGTAACCTTGTTGTAAGCTCAGGAGGGATAGAACTAGTGTGTGCCTCATAAAACCTTAATGGCAATGGTCGAGTTCTTGCACAAGTTCAAATGATTACAAAACCACCATATTCGATACATAGTCAAGTTCTTTCGCAAATGGTTATCAATGCGGAAAAGGCTAAAAACCTAGTATTTTTTTTTTTTTTTTGCTAAGTAAAGACTGAACTATTATATTAAAAAAGAGAAAAAATATTTACAAGAGGTATACACCTCTGAGAGCCATGGAACAGCTCTCTGTCAAGAAATTCTCATTACATCTGATGTTTTTGCTTGTAAGAGCCAGAAAAACAAAACTTCAAAAAGAAATGTCTGGAACAGGAATTGTCCAACCTGGACCAATTACACAAGACTTAGACAGACCAGCAACCCACAAGAAGGATTCGACCCCGAGATCAGAGACCGAGTTTACAAAGCTGCGAAGCTTCAGAGAACAAGCAAATGAACCAGGACTGAACAGAGAAAAAACCAAAAGAAGCGGTTTGCCTGAGTACAGGCTTACCCCAGAAAGGCTGATAGTCATTTGCTGCTGCCCTTTTTCGCTTCAGCCTCGCGTGCCAAAGCTCGTTGCTTCCTTTCTTCAGCTGCCTGGATCAGGTCGGGCTCCCAGGAAACTTCGACTCCAACAGGGACATCCTCAATGCTGTCATAGCCAGGCGGCAACTTGAGATAAAGTTTGTAGTCCAGCGAGTCTTCCTCTTCTTCAATTCGCATGCCACTGCCATGAGAATCCATCTGAGTCTTCATTGAGCCTTCAGCCGAGGCCATGTGAGCTTTGCGTTTGAGGCTGCGAAGTTCTTTGGCAGCTTCCGCCTGCTCTGCCGAGGGAAAATCAGTGCTGTCACCCTCCATTCGGCTTTGAACCTCTGGGATGTAGGAGGTGTCCTGAGCCTTGGAGGAATTATCAGAGGTGGTAGGCATTTTCTCCCCTGAATCCTGATTGCTACTGTCATCCACCTCATCCTCCTCATCGAAGATGACAGTAATGCGAGCTCGGATCACTGGTCTGTTGGTCCGACGATGATAGCAAAGAGTAGCTATTTGGACCACGTTGTCCAAATCCTCGGAAGGCGAAGGCGTTGAGGCACCAGAGGGAGGCTAAGCGCACGCTAAGGGAGCAATCCTCTTCGGGCAGGTCCGTTTTCTCTGTTTTGTGCCGCTGGACTGGCTAGAGTGACCTCCCCTGCGAGGCGACTTATAACCACCTCGAGGAGCCATGAGTGGTGAAGTGAGCTTGACACAACTGAGCAAACAGAAATTGACTGAAATATACCTGCCACCAATTCTGCAACTACCGCAAATCCCCTGCACATTCGTCTTAGTAGAGCTCACAATCCTGAACACTGGGCATGAGATGGCGACGCGGATGGGAATTCCCTGAACAATTCCCTGGGCAATCGCAGGATTTCCCTGAACACTTCCCTGGGCAATCGCAGGATTAAAACTGGAGCCGGGTCGCTTACCTGAACAGTAATAAGGAGGCGCCATGATAGAAGTTCTGGCCTCAGAGCCTCGGTAATCCGCCTGCCTTAAAGGGATTTTAATGCCGCTGCTTGTACTGGCACCCAAAACTCTATCAAAACCCATGGCCACCACCTGGCGGGAGCGTGAAGCCATGTGGCTTGGGCGTGGGGCGTTAATGTGATTCATGTCAAACCATAACACCCACATCCGGGTGGCTAAAAACCTAGTATTATAACCCTTGGCAATTTTAATTACTCACGCTGCAACTTCACTATTTACCAAAGTATCAGTGAGAATAACCACTAATATCCTCTCCCAAAGTGAAAAAATCCTCATCAAATTTCATGCCTAGACTCCTTCATATGTTGGAGATCTCAGAGGAAAGGCTCTCATGAGAAATGGCTTAGAAAAACGAGGAATTCACACCAATAATAGTTCTCAGTGAGAACCCATATCAGAAGAAATGCATCAAGAGAACTTGGCAGAATAAATCCCAGTGATAATTTTTCCAAGAGGAAAATCCTTGGTGGAAAGGGCCTTGGCTAAGGAGGATTCTTGGTGATATGGTTTTCAGCGAGAATTGGTCTTGGGGAAGAATCCTCGACATAATTGCCTTGAAGGAGGAGGATTATCGGTGAGTAATTAGTTATGAGATGACATAGCATAGGAGGGACCTGTGACACTAACCCTTATGTGTGGCTTTTGTTTTTCGATGGAGCCGTGTAGGCCATGGTGGGTTAAGGAAAGATCATCATGAATAAGTCAAAAACAAGTATACGATGCCAAGTGGCATGGAAGTTGGTAGGGATAGTCATGTGGGCGCCATAAGCGCACCATGTGGGTGCCATGTGACAGTTTAATGACATGGCACTAGTTGATTAGTTAAATATTTAAATGGTCATATCTCTCAATTTGGGGGTCAAATTGGGACAAAATTTGTATCACCGGAATCATCTCGATGAAATGGATCTAATGGATTCATCCATTAGAAGTTTTGATGAAGTTGAAAAAGGTGAAAATTTCTCAGCCCCATTTCCATGAAAGCACTGTGGATCTTAAGCCATCATAGCAACCACCTCCTTCTAACCTGTGTTTGGGTGGGGATTAGGAGGGGGTGTGTTACAAAGTGGTATTAGAGCATCCAAGTTTAACACTAAACTAACTAAATTAACTAAACTAATGTTTAGGTGTTAAAAGTTGGTATGACTCAATTGATTTCATGTACGGTTGATATGATTACCTTGTGATTTGATTATGTATTATGGTACTAATCATTGTATGGACTGATGTACTTTGTTGGCAATGCAGGCATATGTAGTGATGCAAACAAATTGATGTTTGTTTAATATTGATGTGTTAACATAGTTGTTTGTCACATCCAACTTACCATAGTAGCTCCATAAAAGCAAAGCTTAAGGGAATGAGCTTTCCATCTATTTATATTATGATGTATTTAACATTATTTGTGAATGAAAAAACATCGTAAGCACCAAAGGATAGTGAAGATAAAGGAATGAGAAGCAAGAAGGTGTAGTATAGCTTTGATCAATCACAACATGGGTATGAATAATAAAGAACAGGTGAAGAAGAAAGATCAGTGGGCCAAGGGGGAGGGGTGAACTGTCCTGATTGGATTGATACCTTGAGGAGCCTAAGGGTTGATATTAGAATTTGTAAGGTAGATAATGAAAGGTGTGTGAGGGCTTAGAAAAATATAAGCTGAGTTGAATCTAGTTATACTACAAAGCCTTTTTGACTTGCAGAGACAGAGGTAGTATGAGTTGGGGGCTACTCAGAGAGATAGATTGAGCCTTTTAGTGTCAGAAGGGAGAAAAAATGAAACAGATGGTATCAAGTCCAAGAAGATGTATGGAAGGGAAAGTGAAGATATTATGAGAGGGAATGAACCATTAAGTACCCTAGAGATAATAACTAGCACCAATGGACATCGTTTTGGGAGAACTTTTAGTTCTACTACTAAAAGGCATCCTCATTATTATCAGCACCATCGTCAATATCATCAAAGAAATAGAGAAAAGAAATATATGCCATAGGAACTCAAGAAGGCCAAAACACACACATTTGATGGGGAGATGAAGAAATATGAAAATGAAAAATCTTTGTTGCTTGGGATGAAGAGGTTCTTCAAAATTCATGATTATTGTGAGAACATGAATGCCAAGGTAGCCACCTACAATATAAAAGGAAAATTAGGCATATGGTGGGAATATTTGAAGAATTACATTGGCATAATTGAAGAGTGGTTAACCTATAATGAATTTGAAGGCCTCTTCGAAGACAAATATCTATCAAACAACTATTATGACAACAAGGAAAAACAATTATATGAGCTCAGATTGGGAGAAATAACAGATGAAGAATACACCACAAAGTGTGCCATATTTGAAACACAAGAGGGAAAAGGTGCAAATACTCATCATTAGGTTACCTCTATCATTTAGAGACCAAATTGAGATGCATGAGCCTCACTCGTGAAATGATGCCATTTAAAAAAATTGAAGCACTACTATGAGTATTCCAAACAAAGGCCAAACTTCAAAGATGATTGGAAGGCAAAGAGAAATGGTAAGTATAAGAAGAAGTGGCCCAAGAAATTTTTAGACAAGAAAGAAGGTGTGGGCACATTTAATGCAATTCAACCACAACAGAAGTTTGGTTTAGCTGATAAAGGCCATCCAAACTAATTGGTGAGAGATCAACATGGGAAAGAGGCTAAGGAACCATTACAATGTTGTACATGTGGAGAAAACCACCAAACAATAGACTACCCATAGTAGAAAGGCATGGGTCCCCAAATTTATAGTGCTCAAGAGGCTCGAACAGTAGGAGAGAGGTAGCACAGAGCCTGCCCAAAATTTATGCAATGGTTGATAATCGGTAAGCATATCACCAAGTGTTAATAATTGAGATAAAAGGTAATTTGTTCAATCAAATTATTTATGTTATGACTGATCACATTTCTAATTACATTTATATCAGTCTAGAGCTTATCGAAAAATGCCAATTGGCCAAGGAAGTGCATGCAAAGCCATGGTTAGTGAAATTGGCAACAAGAAGGAAAAGGAAATTAATCATTGTGTGAAATCATGTGCATATGACTTTTAGGACATGCCAAACATGACAGATTTAAATTTGTTTCCATTGGGTGCGTACAACATGTTATTAGGCATGTAGTTAACTAAACCAAAGTTATTTATTTTTAAAAGGCAACTTAATTCTTAGATGAGCGTGGAGAAAGGATAATTTCCCAAGGAATGAAAAGCCTACTTTAGTGAGGTTAATTATAGCTATACATGCTAAACGTAACAACAGGAAGGGATGCATTATGTATGTTGTGCAAATTTCTAGCAACTAAAAAAGGCAATGATAGCATTGAAGAAGAGGAGAGTGAAACACTAGAGAGATATCCATTGTTAAGTAGTATAGGGATGTGTTTCCTATGGAGCTTCCTAGATTACCTCCTCACAGAGAGGTAGATTTATCGATTGAGTTGGTGCCTGGAGTAGCACCAACTTCCAAGGTACCATAAAAGATAAGCACTCCAAATTTGGTTGAGTTGAAGATGTAGCTCAAGGATATGATTGATAAGGGCTACATAAGACTGAGTGTGTCCACATGGGGAGTTCCCATGCTATTTTTAAAGAAAAAGGTCTACACTCTCAGATTATGCATTGACTATAAGAAGCTAAATAAAGTGACCATCAAGAACATGTATATGTTGCCACATATTGATGATTTATTTTACTGGTTGAGGTGAGAAACAATTTTCTCTAATATTGATTTAAGGTCAGGATATCCTCAAGTACACATCAAGGAAGAGGATACCCATAACATAACTTTCTGGACTAGATGCAAACATTACGACTTTGTGGTGGTACATAGTGGTCTTACTAATGCCCCTTCCACTTTCATGTGTTTAATGAACTGTGTTGCATCCTTATCTAGACAAGTTTGTAATTGTCTTTGTTTATGACATATTGGTGTATTCAAGGACTAAAGAAGAACATGAGAAACACTTAGTTGTAATGCTACAGTTGTTGAGGGAACACAAGATTTATGTAAAGACTAGTAAGTGTGAATTCTTCTAGTCATAGATACACTATTTGGGGCACATCATTTCCAAGGAAGGCATATTAGTTGATATGAAAAACATCAAGCCCATAATGGAGTGGCCAAAACTGAAGAATTTGAATGAGATTAAATCATTCATGGGGTTGGAAATATACTATATGAGTTTCATTAAAAACTTCTCCAAGATAGGCCATCCTATCACATCCTTGCAGAGGAAAGGAAATTTTATTGAGTGCACAACTTAATGTGCAGTGAGTTTTGATCAGTTAAAAGAGTTTCTCGCTAATGCACCAACATTAACAAATGTCAATCCATATAAGGATTTTTTGGTCTGTACAAATTCCTACATGGAGGGGCTCGGTGGAGTCTTGATGTAGGAAGGACAAGTAGTTTCCTATGAGTACCAAAAGCTAAATGAACATGAGGAAAACTATGTAACTCATGATTGGAGTTATTTGCCTTAATTAATGCATTGAAAATGTTGAGGTGTTACCTTCTAGGAAGCAGATTCACTCTCACGACAGATCATGGAGGACTCAAGTATCTGTTTGATCAACCTAAGTTGAACACAAGACAATCTACATGGTTGGCTATGCTTAGCAACTTCAATTTTGAAATCAAGTACAACAAGAGAAAAAAGAACAGGGCTTTTGATGCACTTAGTATAAGGAATCAAGTAAATCACGTGGAATCCATAAGTTCTTACAATATTGACCTAGGAGAGAGGGTCAAATTTGTAGGACAACATGATGAGAGATATAATCAAATAAAAGAAAGGTTATAAAGAGGTAGTGAGGTTGGAGAGGATGAGGAATTTCATCTCAAGGATGATGGGATAGTTAGAGTCAAGAGTAGAATTTTTGTGTCGAGCAATGTTGATCTGAAAAGGCTCATAATGAGAGTGTCATGCTAAGTCATATTCAAGCCACTTGGGATACCAAAAAACTCTCACGACCATCAAAAAAGATTTATTATTGACCTAATCTGAAAAGATAATTAGTTGATTTTGTTTCTGAGTGCATAGAATGCCAATAGTTGAAGGTTGAATGTAAGCTCCCGGCAGGGTTATTTCATCCCATTCCCATTTCAAAATGGAAGTGGGAACTAATCTACATGGATTTCAGTATCGGTTTTCCAACAACCTCCTAACAACATGATGGAATTATGGTGGTTATTGACAAGTTAAGAAAGGTGGCACATTTTTTAGCTCTCAAGTCCACTAATTTAGCTAGTGAAGTGGCTCAAATATTCATAATGGTGATTATGAGTTTGCATGGAGTACTCAAGAAAATAATTTCAAATAGAGATGCCAAGTTCACTTCAATATTTTGGAAGGAATTGTTTGCAGGATTTGGGACAGAATTGGCCTTCAACAAAAATTATCATCCACAAACATACTGGAAAATAGAGAGGACAAATAGAATCCTTTAACACATGTTAAGGATGTATGTAATGCATCAGCTAAGGAAGTGGGAAGAGTATCCTCCACTTGTAGAGTTTTCATACAACAATGGGTATCAAGAATCTATAAAGATGATCCCATTTGAGGAACTTCATGCTAAAGAGATTCAATACTCCTATTAGTTGGATTGTTCCAATGGATAGGGTCCTTATTGGGCATGATATGTTAAAAGAAATGGAACATCAAATGCAAGTCCTCAGGAATAATTTAAAGGTGGCACAAGATAGACTGAATAGCTATGTGGATCAACATATGGTGCATAATGAGTTCCAAGTTGGGGAACATGTGTACCTGAGAGTTATACCCAAGAAGAGCTCCTTGAGGATGGGATCATGTGCCAAGTTGGCATCATGGTTGTGTGGGCCTTTTGAGATACTTGAAAGAGTTGGGTCGGTGGCATATAGGCTAGCCTTACCTCCATTAGTAAATTTCCATGATGTTTTCCATGTTTCTTTGCTTCAAATATATGTACAATATTTTAATCATGTGATTGATTGGTCTGTTCTATAGGTGGAACTAGAGGGAGAGTTCTAGCTAGAGGCATTATGCATCCTAGACCGAAGAAACCTCATGCTTCGTAATTGAGTAATAGAGCAAGTCAAAGTGCAGTGGAGGCACTTTCAGCCCGAGGAAGCCACTTGGGAAATGGATGACACTATGTGGAAATCATATTCCTTTTTATTTGTTGGTTAAAGTAGATGTATACATATGATTGTAAATATTGTATAGAGTTGTGTATATAAATCTCCATGAATCAGTATGTATGTTTTCATCACACCTTTCATGTTTTATATGGACTAAGAACACTCAGCACGAAGTTCCACCAAGGGGGTGGAGCTTGTGATAGCCCCAATTATATTTTTCTTATGAATGTCATGTAAACATCCTACATGTATTTTGATTTTCAGAATTAAAAACAAGTTAAGGGACACAGATTCCAGGGACTAAGGGTGGTTACTTTCTTGGGATGTTTATTTTACTTGTTACCTGGAAACTTGGACTATTTTGGATAACCATTGAATGTTGGTTGTTGTTATTTTAATGTCTTTGTATTCCTTTAATTAATGGGACTAAAATAAAAGTACACATACCATGTTGTCTTGGGAGACTAAATAAGAAATCAGGACTAGAATTAAGTATGGGCTACGCAGGTAGTGGAGAGAACGAGGAATTCAATTACAAAGAGGAGATTGCATAGGAATAACTATTGTGGATGTGAGAATTTCCTAAAGTAAAAAGACACACACGGTCATGGAAGAAGCTTGAAAGGGGGAGAAGGAGAAATTGGCCCCAATGGGAAGGAAGACACAGAGAACAGTGAACAAGGAATCAACATACTTGATCACTGGAAATAAAACCTCTCTTTGAAGAAACAGAGAGGGAGAAGTGCATCCCTTTGCGAGTATCAAAGCAAAAGAACCAAACCCCTTATCTGATCTAGTGGCATTGAATACATCTACAATAAGATGGAGAAGTGTTGGATATTGGAAAAATCTCAAAGAATTTACACATATTTTTGTTGAGCTATAAGAGTTCAAGAGGAATTTCCTTCAAGTGATGGTAAATCACAGGATGCCCTAGGGGGATGGAGGGTGGAAATTGTCTTCTCTTGAGTACATTGACAAATTTGGGTAGAGATTTAGCCCTTGGAATCTTGATCGGGAAGTTTTTGAGTCTACTTTGCCTTTTTTTGGTTTTGGCAACGGGTTTTGGATTCCCTTTAGTGGGTGGAACCACTGTGTCATGGTTTTTAGGGTGGAGGTGAATTCTTTGGATTCCCTAGAGCTTATTAATTGTTAAATAGAAGAATGGTGGAGGCAACAGGCCTCTCGGTTCTCTATGGAATTGTTGACTTTTATTTGGTTAGTGGGTGGAGGTGGGAGAACATTTGGGGTCCAAGTTTCAATCAGTAGTTGGTATTAAATACCTTGAGAAAACCACCTCAATCTCTAGAATCTGGCTCGAGGGTGACATCTACAAGTAAAGCTTAGTTGTTGTTGTTTATACTAGGGTGGAGTGTTGTTTTCCCTAACTCAATTTCCCAACTGTGGTGTTAATTCAAGATAAGTGTTTTAAATGCATTCCTTATTATTGAGTTCATGTTGGAATATTAAATGGATTTTGTAATCATTACATGGATCGTTTGTGGTTTTCTTATGATTGAAAAGAATGAACCTCTAATAATGAACTCCTTATTATTGTGGTTTCACAGTGATGCTTCCATACAAAAATTTCAATGTAAATGTTTAACTTAATGTTATTTTCATGAAGGATGGTGGGTTTTCTTGAGCTCAAAGGTACTGAGATCAAATGAATGGTTATGGTAATTATGTTAGCTTCAGTCCTATAGTAATGTTCATTTGATGTTTGACAATGTGGTTTCTGCCTATAATTCGAACTAAGAAGGAGAATTCCCATTTGTCTGTGGAATGTCAATCTCCTTGTAGCATTCTTAGATACTGCATGCTTTTTGGTTTCTTTTATAAGTTTTTTTTACATTTATTTGTTCCTCAAAAGAGACCTATAGATCTCTAGAACAAGATCTACTAGGTTCTTGTAAATCATCAATAATCAAAGCGACCGCATACCTCTGAGAGGCTGAATGGATAAGTCTTAGTACTATGTCTTTCATTTGAACCATCAACAACCCAGGAAAGGTAACCTTGTTGTAATCTCAGGAGGGATAGCTCCAAAGCATTGTTAATTTTACACTGCTCTATGTTGTTTCAATTACTTTAGCCCAATTCAATTGTTCAATTAGCAATATTTCAATAATAATTAATACTTTTCATTAATCAATAGTAATTGGAGATATAACAGTAATGCAATGAAAATAGGAGACAATCAACACATCAACAAGAGACACCATATTTGGTCAATGACTAGGGGAAAACCCCACAAGGGGGAAAACCCTTTGTAATTCTTCTTCTATCAGATTGTCATAAAATGTTCAGTAGAGAGTACAATGAGCCCATAAAAAAAATATCCAGCAATATCAACTAAACAATATAAAAAATATGATCCTGGCAACAATACTAATCATAGTTAGCTTTCCCCATCTGTGCTCAACTGCAGTCAACTGTCAAATTGAAACCCTAGAGCCCAACTACATGAGGAAGAGTTATGCATGCATTTGAGATGCTCCAACTACATAGATGATCCTACATGTTTGTGTTTATATTTGATAATTCCCTGATTCAACCTTGCATTTGGAAACCAAAAAACCTTAATCACATGTGCAAGCTTTAGATCTTGCAATTTCGGACTTATACGAACCAAATTCCACGAACTCACTTCAGACCTGTGTGAACCAATCTAAATAAGAGAGAAGAATATGCTCGATGATGATGTCCAAATCAGGGTCACTTGACTTGTATTTATAGGCTTCCAAGGATGTCCAATTTCACTTTAGGCCAACCTGATCAAATGTGACATTCTGGGCTTCACTTCATAAATACACTTTCCCTTGTCCAAAACCAGTGCTTTAAAGGTCAAAATTGGTCCTCTCAAAAAGAGGAATCTAGTCTCATGATTGTAATTTATCACTAAGTTGCCAAATTAACACTCCCTCTTATCTAGGGAGAAATTCCAACTGTATCATGTGATCATCATAAGTATCATCTCATGTCCCATCTCTGCTCAACTCTATTTGATGAAACATTCTCGAATCTAAAGAAGAAGAATTGTAGGAGATCTTTAGCTATCACCCTCTTAGGACAATGAGAAAGGTCCTATGGGACACTATTGAGCAATAGGAAAGATACAGCTTAGAAGGAAAGGATCATAACCATCACATTATGCAATCAATGGGAATGATACAACTTGCTATATATAAGAGGTAAGGATCATGTCCATCTTATTGTCTGTCGATCTTCCCAACAATGACCCTCAAGAGTCATGTGGTAGAACACCTGCATCATAATCTAGCTTAGGTGAGATACCCTACTTACCAAAGGTAGGGATCACACACCCCCAAGCCTCTTCAACTTGTTGACCATACTCGGAGGGGCAATCCCAAAAATCCCAACTTGTGGGTATGATGCCAACTAGGGTATACTTTGCTAGACCAAGATATGGGGAGATACTCGACTTGTAAAAATATACAAGGATCACACACACCCTATGGTGACAATAGGGAGATACTTGGCCTACTACAAAATTAGGGATCATGCACACCTATTTTTCAGAGTTCCCTCAACCCTAGGAGCCCTCAATGCTCCATTCCCTCCTTTGGAGCTCAACAAAGGGAGAAGAGCTATGCTCAATTTTCTCGATCAACGATGCCCCTTATCAAAAAGGGTCACAGCCATCAGTTGAAATTTCTATCTAAATACCAATAACTTCCCTTTCAATAAAGCCTTCATAATATATATGCAATCTGCTCATTTGTAGATATGTGATGGAGTCTAATGACTCCTCTTTGCACCATGTCTCGAGTGTAATGATATCAGATCTCTATGTGCATGGACTTTTCATGAAACATAGGATTCTATGCAAATTGGATCCCACACTTTATTTTACAATATATCACTATAGTGTCTAGAACATGCTCAAACAACTCTCCAAAGAGATTTCTTAACCAAACTGCTTTGTAGCTAGCCATGCTAGCAAAAATATACTCTTACTCAATGGTACTCAATGCTACGAACTTTAATTTCCTTCTAATCCAATATATCATGGCAGATACAAGGCTAAAACAACATCCAAAAGTGCTTTTCCTATCAACAACGTTTTCTTCCTAGTTAGCATTGGTATATCCATGTAGTCAAACATCTCCTAAAGAATATCTCAGACCAAGGGTGATCGTCCCATGCAAATATCTCAAAATGTTTTTGGCAGCAACCCAATGTGCATGGAGAGGATCAGTCACGAATTGAATTAATGTTCGGTGCATAGTATATTCCTAGATGAGTGTTCACTAACAACATCATAGCCCTAATGAATTGTCAGTACTCAGAAGGATTTTTCAATTCATCTCCTGCAACTTCTCCACATTGCTTCTTGAAATTTATTCCGATCGATGTGGCTAAGGAATTACATTCTATAACTCCAAATCTCTCCAACAGCTTCATGGCATATTTTCCTTATGAAAGGAATATCTCAATGAGCCTTTGCCACACCTTAAGGCCTAGGAAGTAGTGCATGATTCCAAGGTCCTTCATCATGAATTTAGAGGCTAGCTCCCTCTTACACTATCATTAGGGGAACACTACTTGTCATAAATAGATCATCAACATATAAAACCAAAATCATTGGCATACCTTGGATTACCTTGAAGCAGAGGTTAGGATCGACATTTCTTCTTGTGAATCCGAGATTCATCAAGCAACTATCTACGCAATTGTACCATGCTCTGGGGGATTGATTCAACCCATACAATGCCTTCTTCAACTTGAAAACATGTGTCTTTTGATCCTCTACTTCAAATCACTATGGTTTCTCACCATACACTTCTTCTTGTAACATTTCATGAAGGAATGTTATCTTCACATCCATCTGATGAAGGTTCCATCCTTGACTTACAGCAACAGAAACTATCAAACAAATGGTTATATATTGAGCCACAGGAGAAAATAGATCATCATAATCTTCTCCCTATTTCTGGGAGAATCCTTAGGCTATGAACCTTGCCTTATATTTCTCAATACTTCCATAAGCTTCATGCTTTATCTTGAATAGCCATTTTGAAGTCACAACATATTTCCCCTTTGGTGTCAACACAACATCCCATATGTCATTATTCATAATTGATTCTTATTCTTATATCATAGCATCCTTCCAAACTTGTTCTTTCATGGATTCTTTGAATGTGTGAGGCTCAACTTGAATCATATTGTTCATAGCTACAACATATCCATGGTACCTACATGGTTTATTTATTTCTCTAAATGATCTTCTGATGGGAATATGTCTTTCAACATCTTATAATGTGTCACAAAGCCAAAGTGGCCTCTTCCTAGTAGGGGATCACATGGAGGAGGATCCAAGGAGTCCATGGGCTCCATGGTATCATCAACAATGTCCCTCTCAGATTTAGGCACAAAAGGACCTTCTAAATATCCATATCGTCATTCTTCTTCTCAAGAGGAGGAGGCAGAGGAAGGTCCCTTTCTTTCCCAAGGGTAGCATCTTCATCTAACGTTACATCCCTACTAATTTAAACCTTCCTTTGACCATGAATATATATTCTAAATGCTTTAGAATCTTCACAATATCCAACAAATGTACCTTTTCTTCCTGTATCTTCTAGCTTGTTTCTCTTATCCTTTGGCACATGGAAATATATAGGGAAGCCAAATATACGAAGGTGACAAATGTCGGGATGTACACATGTAAATACTTCTTGAGGAGTCTTGTTTTCTAATGCTTGATGAGGAACACTTTTTTGAACATATACAACAACATTAATATCTTATCCCCAAAGAAAATTCGCAAATTTTGATCATGGAGCATGACACAAGAAGCTTCCACAATAGACTTATTCTTCCTTTTAACTACTCCACTGTGTTCAGGATTGTAGGGCACAATCATCTCCTTCTTGATATCTTCCTTCTTGCAAAACTCAATGAACATATTTGAAATGTACTCTCCACCATTGTTGGACTTGAAGATCTTATTTTTCTTTCCATTTTGATTTTCGACCAAATCCTTGAAGTCCTTAAACAAATTGAAGGCCTCATCCTTATGCTTCAAGTAATATATCCAAGTCTTCCTTCAGAAATCATCAATGAAGATTATGTAGTAGAGAAGGCCACCAAGAGAGTGTATGGTAAATACTCCATCATGTTGGGCTTGAACATCGGGAATTCTATAAACCAATTTCTTTAATCTTGGAAGATAATCATAATCTAGATGGGTCAATATTTGGTCTTATAGCTCACTTTGATGATTAGCATCATGTACAAATGTGAGAAGAGGTCTTCCATTAACTCTATAGAGTCCTTAAAATCTATATCCCAATGTGAATGCATCCATCATAGGGGATCCAATAGGCCAAGTAATTTTCCCTTTATGAAGGAAACCCTCATCCCTTTGTCTTCCAAAGTAGATATAGATACAAAATTCTTCTTCGATCCAATCACTTACATCACATCATGAAGAAATAAATATTCCCCAAAGTCCAAATGAAATTTAATGGACCCAAAACCTTTAACAGGATGAGTGGATTTGTCTCCAAGAATAATTTTCAAACTTGAATCCCTCTCCACAAAATTAGAGATAAATTCCTTATACCCATAGAAATGATGAGAGGCCCCACTATCAACCAGCCAATTGTACCAAGTATCCTGAGGAGAGGAACTAGAAAGTGCAGAAACAAGAATATATTAAAATTGATTTGCACATTACTTTCATACCTGGTATTTCTTGACTTCTTTTGCGGATGGTGGTATTCTTCTTAATCACTAAGGGCATCTCTTCTCCATATTCCATATCTTCCATTACGATCATTCCTTTGATCATTTTCTTTTATTTGATTATTAAAATGGTTATTTTGGTTCTTGTGTTGTAGTGAGGACCATTGTTCTTCTCACGACAATCTCTAGCATAGTGACCTTTCTTGTGAAAATTGTACCATTCAATGTGTGATGATTCCTTGACTCTTCCAAACATTCTATTCGAATTTCGAAGAGGAGGCTTACTTGAACTTGATGGACCTTCTTTTCCTTTCTCTTTCTTTTTATGAATAACAAATGTAGTGAGCTATCCTTCTTCATGATTTTGTATCCTACCTCTTGAAATCATCCTCAATTCTTCTTGGGTGAGCTTTCCAAAAATCTCATCAAATGATTAAAAATATTGTTATTACTTATAGTGGTAATGAAGTTTTCCCAAATGGGGTGGAGACCTCTCAGGGTTACAATCACCAATTCCCTATTAGGCACATTTTTCCCAACTCTCTGCAATTGATCTCTAAGACGAGATACCCTCATAATCTAGGATTGCATAGACTCTCCCTTATTCATCTTCATATATTTGAGATGATATTTCAAGGAGATAATTTCATTCAAGTTTTTGACTTCATACATGTTAGCTAGCTTATCATACATATCCTTAGACTTCTTCAAATTTCCAACATATGCAAGTAAATGATCTTATAAACCATCAGCTATAAAAAAAAAAAAATCCTTTTAACTCACCTTTCTTGTACTTGTTCTTGGCAGCAATGGAAGCATTCTCCATAGGCTGAGCTACTTTTCCTTGTATGTATTCCCAAGAATCATTGTCTTTAGCTATGATTTCCAATCTGATCTTGCAAGTAACAAATTTAGATGAGTCACCCAACTTCTCGTTTTCCTTGAAGAAAGAGGAAGACATCTTGATTTGATTAGATAGGCTTCTTCAAATTTTCAAAGATGATTTCTCTAGCTCTTGTCTCATTTGGCCTTGTCATTCACCTTAGCTCTGAAACCATGTTAATTTTACACTGCTCTATGTTGTTTCAATTACTTTAGCCCAATTCAATTTTCCAATTAGAAATATTCCATTAAAAATCAATAATTTTCATCAATCAATAGTAACTAAAGATAGAACGTTAATGAAATAACAATAGGAGACAATCAACACATCAATAAGAGACACCATATTTGGTCAATGACCAAGGAAAAACCCCAAAAGGGGGAAACCCTTTGTAATTCTTCTTCTATTAGATTGTCATAAAATGTTTAGCAGAGAATACAATGAGCCCATACAAAAATATCTAGCAATATGACCTAAACAATATCAGAAATATGATCCCAACAACAATTTTAATCAGAGTTAAAATTCCCAATTTGCAATCAATTGTGGTCAACTATCAAATTGAAACCCTAGATCCAAACCACATGGAGGAAGAGTTATGCATGTGGTTGAGATGCTCCAATTGCATGGTTGATTCTGTGTGCGTACAATTATAGCCAAAAATTCCTTGAGTCAACCCTTCGGTTGCAAACTAAAAAACCCTAATCACACGTGCAAGCTTTGAACCCTACAATTTTGGACCTGTACAAACCAAATTCCATGAAATCACTTCATACCTGTGTGAACCAATCCAAAGAATAGAGAAGAAGATGCTTGATGATGATATCCAAAGGAGGGTAACTTGACTTGTATTTATACGCTTCCAACGATGTTCAATTTTGCTTTAGCGCTGACCTGATCAAATGTGACATTGTGGGATTCACTTCATAAATACACTTTCTCTTTTCCAAATCTAGTGCTTCAAAGGTCAAAATTGGTCCTCTAAGAAAGAGGAATTTAGTTCCATGATTGGAATTTGTCAATGAGCTACCGAATTAACACCCATGCCTCTTAAACCCTTAATGATTATGGTCAAGTTCTGGCACAAGTCCAAATGATTACATAACGACTATATCCAAGTTATGGTCAATTTATCTCACAAATGGCTCATAATGAAAAAACAAGCAGAAAACCTAGTATTATAATCTTTGGTGTTTTTAATTTCTCACACTGCAACCTCACTATTGACTAAAGTCTCAATGAGAATAACCCCCAAGATCTTATCCCAAGATAGAGAAATCCTCATCGAATGCCATGCTCAGGTATTTGAGGAAAGGCTCTCATGATATTTGGCCTAGGGGAAGGAGGATTTATCGCTAATAATGGTTCTTAGAGAGAACCCATCTCGGAATAAATTATTGATTTTCTAGTGCAATTATGGTTAGCATAATATTTCTGAAATTTTTATAATTACATTTGATGTAGATCTTATTTTAGCTTATTCCAATGAATCACTAAGCAATTATACTTCAAAAATTTGACCATAAATAACAATAGAATAGTAGAGATCACAATCCATAAAATAGAGACAAGATTTACCCTAGGAAAACCCACTACAGGGAAAATCTCAACAACCTTTTCAGTAAATAAATTATTCTCATTAAATGAAATACACACCTAGACCTATTTTCAAACTTGTTCTTCTCCTCCAAGTCAATTCACCTAATTTGATCCTCCACTTCATGATCTTGCACTTCAAAATTTTGGCCTTCCTGCAATAGCTAGTTTCCCCATAATTCTGGCCCTACAGAAATGTGGCAAGAGATCTCAGTAGAATAAATCGTAGTGAGAACTTGTCTGGAAGGCAACTCCTCGATGGAAAATACCTTGGCAGAGAAGGATTCTCAGCAATATGGTTTTCAGTGGAAATTGGTCTTAGAGGAAACTCCTAAGCAAAAAGTGCCTTGGAGAGGAGGATTATAGGTGAGGAATTAGTGCTGAGATGACATAGCACAGGAGGGACCCACACCATTGACCCTTAAGTGTGGCTTGTGTTATATGGTGGAGTCGTGTGGACTGTGGTGAGTTAAGGAATGATTGTCATGAAAGGGTTAGAAGCCAATACACCAATTCCAAGTGCCATGGAAGCATGCAGGCGCCACGACGACACCACATGGGCATCATGTGGTGAATTGAAGACATGGCACTAGATGATTAGTTAAATATTTAAAGGGTCATATCTCTTAATCCAGGGGTCATATTGGGACAAAAATTATATCACCATAATCATCCTAACAAGAGAGATGCAATGGATTCATCAACTAGACATTTTGAGGAATTTGAAAAAAAAGAGTCAAAAATTTTAGGCCCCATTTCCATGAGGGCACCATGGATCTTGGGTTAACATAGTAACCAACTCCTTCTAACCTCTATTTGGGTGGGGATTAGGAGGGGGTGTATTATAATAGTATTTTGAAATCAACATAAAGGAAACTAACAGATCAATCATATCATGCATATCAATCAATCATTTAATGTGTGCATGTGTTAGCTTAGTGGGCCCTGACCCAAGTTCACCGTTAATTAGCCAAGAAAATCCCTACACTACTAGCCCTTTTAGCATCAACCCGTGGAGTTAAACTAAAGTCTCACTTGAAGAAATATGGGGGGTGGGTGCAAGAACCAAGTTTCTGAACCCAGAGATGGTAGTGATGTCATTTTATACATTAAACCTGCCTTCACGCAGATTGATAAGCCTTTTAGGGCTTATCGATATACTTCTCTTATTCAGCTTCTATACCTTCGCGAAGGTTTACGATCATCCTTCGCGAACCCTAAATAGATGATTTATCTACTTATGTGCTTCTGTAATTATTTTTACCTCTCTATTTACCCCAATTATCTTAGGTATCTGATAACGTCAACATACATTAAGATATTCTTCACGTAAACAGGTATTTTTACTTGCGTTCATATAACAAGGTAAAACATATGGATTCGTGCATCAATATAGCATTAAATCATAAACCCAATATTCTTCATAACATAACTGCACGCATTCATAACAGAAGTAAGTAGATTAACACATGTAGTTCTAGAATAATCCTCTTTATTAATGCTTCAGATCTTCTTTACAGACTCTAACTATCCTCCACACACAGCTGCAGGGGTCTGTGCACACAGCTGCAGAGCCTCTTTCCTACGGTAAGACTCTTCACTCTTAGCTCTCACTGAACCATTACATAAACATTCATTTTTTAAATCTAATCTGAACTACCTTAGACTCCTCTAATACTTCCCTTTTTATACAATCCCATGGCCTACGGACCATGGGTACATCTCCTAGAGTTGACATGACTTACATAAAAGAAGGGCGGAAACCCTTTATGACACTTTACATCTTTGCACTCCGCGACCACAAAATGCGGAGACTTTACATTTTTACACAAAAAACTTGGGATTTTTAAACTTGGGCTTTCTGCCCCAAAACTTGGGCTTTTAACCCCAAAATTACCTCTAGGGGACCTGTTCCCAACAGGCCCCCAACACAAATATGGTGAATCTCAGCTCCACTTGAACTACTGCAACTTCAGTAGTACACTGCGCAGAGATATTGTCATGAATACCTCTCAGCTCCACTTGAACTATTGCAACTTTGGCAGTACACTACATCGCCGCCTACTTAACCTGCTCTAGCAGCTGCTCCGTTGCTGGTCCTACACTATCTGCCTTGATTTTATGCTATGTTTCCTGCACGCTAGCCAACTTTCACTTAATGGTGGCGATGAGCACATAGGCTTCGTCCAGCCAAGTCCCCAATCTGGCCTTCAGTACTGCCTCTCTGTGTTGTGCTGTTTCTACCTATTCCTTCAGATCCTTTGCTTCCTATAGCTTTACTAATCTTTGTGTGATAGCGACAGTGCACATCATCGCTCTAACCTCATCATATCGTTGTTGTAATTCCCTCACCTTTGTTTCTAATCTCTGTAGGTTGGGATTTTCTGGTAGACTGGTAAGTACCTCCAGTGACTGCTCGAAGAGCGCAACGCAATCTGTTACCATGGCATCTACTACAGCAACTGCATCCTTGACAACTGCCTCATCTTGTTCTTTGACCTCTAGTGGAGTCGAAGGTTGGGCCTTCAACTCAAGCTCAGTAATCTTAAGGTTCATATCAAAGTGAACCTTGGCCAGCTCGGTATTTTCATCCTGCACACCGACATCCAACTTTTGAATCTTGGCTTCCACCGGTGCTTCTTTTGGGATATGCCGCTCCGAAATGGTTCTGCATGCTTCAGCGACTACTATCGCAGTGTACTCATTCTTCAGCTGCACTTTCTTCCATGTGTTAATCACTAAAGTCTTCTCGATGAACATCTGCGCATTATTGACCTTTTTTTCACTGATCATACTTAGTGCGCGCTACTCTCAAGCCCGAAGTTCTGCGATCACACTTGCTTGTAGGATGTGAAGGGATTCACTTGGAAGCACGGCCAAGTTCAACCCAATATGATTTAGTGCACTGATAGTAGCCCTGTTAGCTTCCGCTTCTGCAGTAGAAGATCCATATGGTAGTGCAACGGCCTGGGTATCTAAAGAGAGAACCATCTCCGCTGCTTCATAGGTACCTAGCGCCAAACTAGTCGATGTCGCACTGCTTTGCCCTACAACATTAGTAGCTAAGTAGTTTGGATCTATAGCTCGCGTAGACCCATCTGAATGGCGACCAAGGCTTATTTCTGTTGCTGCTCAAACTATTGCAGCAGTTCCACAGTCACATCCCTGACCTTATCACCAATGTCATATAAGTCACCTTTTTTCAAGGTGATCGGGTCTAGTGATGATTTATTGGCATTGGAATTATTCTGCGGCCCTTATTTCTCCTGCTCCTGAGTTCGCTTCACCCGGAAGGGAGTGCTCTCCTGGTCTCCACCGCCCTATTCAGATTTTTGCTCGTCCTCCACCTATGGAAAATGAGACCTATGACTTCTATCAGATTCACACTCTTCCTCCCCATCCTTCTCTTCTGCATGCTCCTTAGAAGAGCGCTCTACTTTGGCTTTATCCTTAGCCTTTTTTTCTGCCTTTCAGCCAACTGTTGCATTTTCAACTGAGCCTCTTCCTTCTTCTTCTTTCCCATGGACTTACTGGATCCAGTGAAAAAATATGAGCTCGTGCGCCATTTTGTTGGCCAACGATTGAGGACCGTTGCTATCGTATCATCTATCGCAAGGTATCGGAGATCATACCATTTCTATTTTGGGTCCTTCTATGCCCAGATGGAGATATAGTGGAAGTTTGCCTTCAAATTTGCATATCCCAACAACTACTCATAAATAGTTGGTGAAAGTCTTGGCTTATGGTTGATGGTTGTGCAGATGCTTGCCTCCATAAGTACCCGAAATATTTTACTCTCCTTGACCTGCTCAGCATCCTTTGTGGCCCATAGTGAAGTGAACTTTGCTGCTTCTAGTAAATCTAATGCAATCGGAGGAAACTGGTTGTCCTACAGTAATTCCCACGTGACTAACACAACCGACAAAAACAACCATATGTAAAGAAATTCGTTTCTTTGGTCCTTTGCCTCCCTGCAGTTCGCGAGGAACTTGCTGCATAGGTAGCGCACCCAATTGAATTGTACGCCCTCCGCACAATGGGCCACTAATCACACAACTGGTGCCGACACCTCTGCGTGACACTTTCACATGACCTTCCCAACCAAGATCTAGGTGGTTACCTTGATCGCAGGGTTATTTATGCTTGAAATTGAGTATCCACGTAGCTTCTTAATAAGCTTAGACTTTTCCTTCATTTGCTCGGTGAGGTCGCGCTCGCCCACCTTTCTGCCAAATGCCTAGGCCAGATTCAGCCTTGAATGCAGTAGAAATGTGATCCTATGGATCAACATATTCGTGATTGGTATCAGCTCTCCCAACCACAGGCACCCGTTGTGCACCAAACACAACAATTGTTTGATCACGATCAAATTTATGGGAGTGTAGTTGTAATGTGGCACCAAAAGCAAATTCAACATTCCCACCTTCTCCACCCCTCTAATCCACTTCAATGACTTTAGCACAGTGACAATAGAATCTTTATAAAATATGCGTGTCATGAATGTATCAGTGGCCAGGTGGGGGAATCGCTCACTATCTACCAAGTCTCAATCCTCTAACTTCATATGTGGAATAGGTGCCAAGCGCAGACCTTCAAATGTGATCTGATCGGGTAGCAGAGGGGTATTAAGCAGAAATTTTCCCTCATCTGGGTCCTTTGGGACCTTCACCCTACCCCGGTGTGGAGGGATGTATTCAGGTAGCTTTGAGATAGGGTATACTCCTTCGATATCAATATCCTCTGCGCCTTCGTCTGCATCGTCATCAGATTCTAGGTTTACCACCTTGCCTTTCTCCTGTGCGGTGGGCTTCTCTTTCTTCTGGTGCTTCCTTGGTGACTCACGCACCGGTTGTGTCACTTTCTTAGTCTTAGGCCCCTCTATTGTTGACGTAGGTCTCGGCCTGGGCAACCTCATCTACTTTGGCATGTCTGCAGGAACCTCCACACTTACGACCTCACGGGCAGCTCTCTCAGAGGCCATCAATCCTCCAGCACTTGCAGTTTCCACGGGCACCGATATCAGACTATTAAGGAGCTTCTGGGTTTCCTTCGGAAATCTGTCAAACACTGCACTAGCCACCAAGGCCTCAAAAATCGCAGGGTTCATGCACAACCGATAGCTTGACACCTCAACTCTCAGAAAGCAAAGTGTTTTTTATAAGGCGGCCATATGTAATTTATAGGAAAATTTGAATTCAAATCCAACCATTTCCCCCAAAATCCATTCATAAATGCTAGATTGGCAGTAGATTTTCAAAGATCTTGCATTTCCATCTTAAATGTCACCCCCCGCTCCTCTTAGTCATTTTCTCACTGCCAAATCATGAACAGTGACCGTAACGGTTACTTTATGGCTGTTGTGCACGGCCTTTCCTCCTATAGCACAACTCCCTTTGCACTTATGTTGATGTTGTGACATTCTTCCATCCCGCGCAGTCCCACAGTCACGTAGCCCTACAACCCAGGCAGTGTAGTTTATAGTCTCGCACCTCCTTTTAGCTACCTGGAGTGCTAAGACTATGCTTCCATCATATAGTCATCTGGCCAGATCCCCGGTATATGGCTTCAATCGACTATCGTTTACCTTCCCTGGAAATGGATCTCCATTCAATTTCACTAGCTCAACTACTCCACCAGTGGTAATCTCCTTGATGACATAGGGGCCCAACCAATGCGTCTGAAATGTTCTTGGAAAATTTTCAAACTTTTTGTCATATAATAAAACTAAATCATTTACCTTGAAGGTGTGCAATTTGATGTGCCAATCGTACCATGCCTTTTCGCGCTCCTTCTAAACTTGTCGATGGAATCCAAAAAAAAACCTATCTTCTTCAAGCTCTGTCAGTTGCGTGAGCCTCTCTTCTAGGTATCCACGATCTTCTATTCCTATGAACACTGCTATGCATAGACTAGGTACGATATACTCAATTGCCATCACAACTTCTAGAACATAAACCAGCCTGAAGGGTGTTTGTCCAGTTAGTTTCTTAAAAGTAGTTCTGTAAGCCCATAGCACCGTGGGTACATGTACATCCAAATCATTCCTTTGTGCATTGCAAACCTTCATCAAGGCGTTATCCAATATCTTATTAAATGCTTCGACCGTCCCATTATCCTCTGGGTGATATGGCGTGCTCTTTTCATGATAAACTTGGAATTCCTCCATCAGCGCGCTAATTGTTTCATTAATGAAATGTGTACCACGATCGCTCATCAAAATCTTCAGGAAACCAAACCTATTCAACACATATTCAAAGAGGAACTTCATGGTTGTTGCCCCTGTACATTCCTTCATGGGTTTCACCTCCGCCCATCTGGTCAAATACTCTGCCACAGTGATGATATACTGCACACTCGTCTTCTTTCCTAGAGGTTGAATCGGGCCTACAAAATCAATGGCCCATTTCTCGAATGGCTGTAACGACACGTGTGGATTCAGAAGCAGCTCATCCCTCCACAATGGCCTACCTAGTCTCTGACATGCATCACATGCCTTACAGTAAGCCTTGGAATCCTTGTGTAGTGTCAGCCACCACAACCCAATGCGTAAAATATTATGCATTATTTCTTTTCCAGCATAATGTCCTCCTGTAGCTCCTCCATAAGCTTCAATGAGGATGTTGTTCCATTCAAACTCAAGTACATAATGTCACAGAACCATTTGTTGGCTTAGTGGGCCCTAACCCAGGTTCAACATTAATTAGCCAAGCAAATCCCTACACTATTGGCCCTTTCGGCATCAATCTGCAGAGCACAGACTAAAGTCTCACCCGAAGCAGTATGGGGGGGGGAGGATGCAAGAACCAAGTTTCCTCACCTAGAGATGGTAGTCATGTTTTTTTATACCTTAAACCTACCTTCGCGTAGATCGATAAGCCGTTTAGGGCTTATCAATATACTTCTCTTATTCGACTTCTAGACCTTCGTGAAGGTCTACGATCATCCTTCATGGACCCTAAACAGGTGATTTATCTACTTACGCACTTCTGTAATTATTCTTACCTCTGTATTTACCCCGATTGGCTTAAGTATCTGAAAACTTCAACATACATTTAAGATATTCTTCACGTAAACAAATATTATTACTTGCGTTCATATAACAAGGTAAAACATATAGGTTCGAGCATCAATATAGCATTAAATCATCAACCCAATATTCTTCATAACATAATCACATGCATTCATAAGAAAAGTAAGTAGATCAGCACATGTAAATCCTCTTTATTAAAGCTTCAGATCTTCTTTGTAGACTCTAACTATCCTGTGCACACAACTGCAGGGGTTTGCACACTCAGCTGTGGACTTCCACCCTAGGCCTTTGCGCACACAGCTGTAGAGCCTCTTTCCTACGCTAATACTCTTCGCTCTTAGCTCTTACTGACCCATTACATTAACATTCATTTTTCAAATCTAATCTGAACTACCTTAGAATCTTCTAAGACTTCCCTTTTTATACAATCCCATGGTATGTGGACCATGGGTAGATCTCCTATAGCCTACATGACTTACATAGAATAAGGGCAAAAACCCTTTATGCCACTTTAAATCTTCACACTCTGTGACCAAAGAATGTGAATACTTTACATTTTTAGACAAAAAACTTGGGCTTTCTGCCCCAAAACTTGGGCTTTTAACCCCAAAATTGCCTCTAGGGGACCCGTTCCCAACAACATGTGAGCATCTTCAAGTCTAATGTCTGAGGAAGTGCACTTTGATACCAATTTGTAACGTACCAGCTACTATCCCTAGCCCCTTAAAGGGATATGGAGGGTAGTTACAAATCACACCCAACCACTAAAGTCCTAGTTATGGAAATGGGGTCTAAAGTTTTTACCTTTTTCAAATACATCAAAAATTAAAATGGACAACATTGTTGCATTCGTCTCATCAAGACCTTTTAAGCGATATAAATTTGATCCTAATCTGACCCCTAGATCAAAAGATAGGGGCCTTCAAGACTTGATCAGTAGTTACATGTCATGCCATCAATATAATCCATGTGGCTCCCCTGTGATCCCCACACTATGTCTCAATGGCTCTCAAGGTCATAACATTATTAGCTACCTACTTGTTTATGGTGATAATACATTATGAATGGGTCCCAAACATTTATGTCCCTATGCACATCTCTTCCTTCTGTAGCATTATATTGATGTGGTGTGGGTCCCTACTCCTTTAAAGCCACATAATCTCAGGGGTTTAATCCTGGAGGTTTTCACTGTGTGCTCGAAACAAAAGTGTCGGGGTCTATGGTGTGGGATTATATCTCTTTCCATTGATTGGTGGTCCTCCATTTACTATCAAATTTTTCTTCCTTGAGACGGAGAGTCCTAAAAAATTTAATAACATGCCTCCTTCGGGAACCTCCATGGTGACACCAACCCCGGGTGATATCATCCACCATGTCGTCAATTGACTCAATGGCTATATGGTAAGTTTCAGACATGTAATGCCTCGTTGGGCTCCATGACGCCATAATAATAAGCTATCATCCAATTATACATTATTTCCCTCCTTGAATTTCATATAAAATTAAACTTATGGGTTTAGGTCCTTCATTGGCACCACGTGTAAGCAACCCCACAAGCCACATCATCCCATAAGTATAATCCCAAAAGTTCTAATTGGAGACTCCCTTTGAAACCTCTTAGGTGCCATACCTTTGAGGTCTTCCAGTGGTCTAAATCCCTTGATGACATCAACAACTCTGCCATCTACTTTCTCTTGCCTTAGTCATGCACCCATCCACATGTACATATAAGGTTCAAGGCCTGTTTCGTGGAGTTGAGGGTTTCAACTCCCATTAAATGCCAAATTTATGCTTATTTATGTATACATATAGAGAGTTGTGCCTAGTATCCAAGGCCACAACACATGCAAAGGTATGGGTGGTCTAATAAGATATCCCTCCTAATATTTTAGTGGTCTTGGCCCATCTAGGACAATAACCTACATCAAATATAAACTATATATTTATATAAGAAAACAAGGCTATCCCTCATAGGTTCGTGATTTATAAAATAGGGCATGGAAGCCAAACTATAAACATACATGATTAGCATACAAATGCATTTAAAGGACATCTATTTGTCCCCTTCATACTCAGGTCATATAGACTAGTTGCATGCTAAAAGGGAACATTAAAACCACCCAGTTTTGGGAAGATTTATCCAGGAATTCAACCTCTCATTTCCACACAAGAAAGAGAGCATCCATTGTTTATAATCAAGTCATTTATCAACATAGAAAACATAGAGTGCTTTCCACAAACTATACAATGAGATTTAACTCATAGTTGTGTGACAAAAGTTCATAAATAGAAACATAAAATATTTAAGAGTTTCAAACAACAACATTCATGCACCAACATTGCTCTACCATGCAACATTATTATAATCTACATACATTCACAGATAATTTTGTTAATTCCACAACTTTCAACTCAAAGCATTTCATTTACAATTCAAAAATCTAGAATACTAAAGGTGGGACTTCAATTTTCTACCCAACCATATAATTATTGTAACTATAGTTACTTAAAGTAGTCACCCTTGAGCTAGATCCACGATCTATGGGGAATTTTTTCTTTCAATAGCCTTAGGAAGACATCTTCAGTACAAAAAGGATAGAAAATATATATGACAGTGGGTGGTTTATCAGCTAGTCAAGCACAACAAAATTCACATTAATAGGTGGTATATCAAGTGGGTTCTACCTCTCTAGGAGTGGTGTTTGGTAATTTAATTGATTTTAAATTACTTACATGAATTGTCAATCAAGGCCAATAAACTGAAGAAATGTATGTGCACTGTATGTGCTAGGAGTCTTTGTCACTCATTCAATTCATAAGTTATTTTGAGTAATCGAAATGCACATGTTCTTCTATAGCTATGTAACTTATACAAAATGAAATCAATTCTATTTTGCTTGCTTGAATAATGATCACACTCACACTTTCAGTAAAATAAAATCACTCTTGCTCTTAAAATCACACTTGCTTTAAAATAAAATTGCTCTTATTCTTAAAATCACACTTGCTTAAATGACAAATCACTCTTGAAAACCATACTTTCTTAAGTGTAAATCACACTTGCTTAAATGAAAAATCACTCTTGAAAACCATACTTGCTTAAATGTAAATCACACTTGCTTGAATGAAAATCACTCTTGTAAACCACACTTGCCTAAATGTAAATCACATTTGCACTTGAATCAAATCACTCCCTCTACAATAAAATCACGATTACAAATGAATCCATTCTAACTTAAATAAGGAGTAGTTCTATAATTGAAAATCACTACAATCTAAAGCTTATAATTCTACTACTATGTTAGATTATACTCTATCCATGTGCATCTGCAATCTCTCTTCACCTGAATAATAAAATGATTAGCAAAAACAATCCCAAACTTGTATCTAAGAATCAAAACTCAATTATTCAAATGAATTGATAGAAATCTATAGGAAATATAAACTGAAATACTAATTTTCAATGAACGAAGACCTTACTATATCGAGGGGGGCCTCGTACGAAAAGCAAGTAGCACTATCAAGCTTTCACAAGTTAATTATCCACGCATTGATATCACACAGCAGGATGGAATCAAAACAAAGTTTTTATATATCAATAAAGTGCTTAAAAATAAAATTCAAGTCTTTTTTAGCTATGTCGAGACACATATATATAAAACCTAGTGAGCACCAATATTGCAACAATAATGCTACACCTCCTGGGCTGCCTACTTTACTCTTATCAACCCGACAGTTCGTAACAAACTTGGAAGCGTCGGTGTTGTATGCACAAGTACTAGTTCTCACTACAGGTTGTCACTTGGTCAACCGGAACAAGATCACTAGGAGCTCCAGCCAACTTCTATGGATTCTAGAAGAAGCTCTATATGTGATGAAAGGAAATAAATATTACTCCACAGATGCCATTCTAACTACAGAAAGGAGAAAGACTAAAATGTACAACAAACCTAGTAAACCCTAATTAACCAACTAATTCTACTTTTGTAGAAAGCACTATGAAAAGCATGAAAGGAATTCCATTACCTATTCAAGGAATTAAACAACATCTAACTATGCTATTTCTGGAAGCAAATAAGCAAAAAACATATTTTTGGATTTTATGTACCTTTTATGTGAATTTGACATGCATGTAATTTATTGTGTGTGAGTGTGGCGGCGAATAGGTGGTGAAGGGCGGTTTTGGGACTTGAGAGGATGTAGTATGGTGTGGATGGGTCCTAGGAGGTCTCAAGTGGCCTTCTGGAGGCTTTTCCCACACTCGGCCTTCAAAATGAATCCTACAGGAAAATCTACAGGAGGACACAAGAAATCTACAGGAGGAAAACAGGGAATCTACAGGAGGCCTATAGGAGGAGGACAAGAGCAGTTTTCACTGTTTTAAGGGTGTGAGAGTGGGTGAAAAAGGTGGGTGAAGGTTGGAATGAGTTGTTAGGGCATCTAAGGTCTACCATGAATCACCAAGAGAGAAAAATATGATTGGGTTTGCTTAAAGAGAGAGGAAGAAGTTCTATGGAAAAATGCAGGAAACTAGGGCAGAATTGAGGTGAGATTTGGGATACCTATAGGGAATGGATCAGATGGAGGGTGTGATTTTTGATAAGTTGGCCTACTTCTGGAAGAGATCTGCTACAAAGGAATAGACAATCAACCAAGGAAATCAAGCAACAAGTGAAATGAATGCATTTAGGAAAAGCAGAGTTTTGCATAAAAATGGTCTAAACTATGATCAATGAAATGAAATGCTGGGAAATGTTGTAGGAAAGGAAAGCATGAAATAAGAATATTAAAAATCAGGAAGTGACCATGATGAAGAATATCTAAAGCAAATAAAAGCTGGACTATTAACCTACTAAAAGCTGCAAACACTAGAAGTCCTATGAAGGAGGAAAATTTGTGTTTTTGGGGCAGCAAGAGGATCTTTGCCTCAAACCATGGTTCCAGAGGGAGGAAGAGAGGCTAAGGCACTGTTGCTAGCTTTTTGAGTCTCTGATGATCACTGTTTAACCTATTATAGAAAGCTCAAATGGAAGGAAACTACTGAATCATCAAAAGCAACCTATTCTTAACCATAAAATAAATACATCTAACAGCAACCTAATCTACAAATTGAAATAAAACATACAAATACAAGTAAAGAGGAGCTTGGCTACTTGGATTGGGCCCTAACCCAAGAGCTTCAGCCCTCTGAGGTAACTCAGTGCTAGCTCAAAAAGGATTCCATCTTTATTATCAACATAATAGCAAGATTACATGAAATTTTCAAAAAATAATAAGCTCGAAGTTGGAGCAGAGTTTACATAAGAAAAACTCCAACAAAAATCTGACCCTAGTGAGGCCCTAAGCCCCTCTACTTATACAAATGAATCTACCAACATCTTCCTTAAAATCAAGGAGGCTTGGCTCCCAAAACTCGAGATAATCATCAGTCATCCTCCACTTGCTCGGTTGCCTTCTAGTGCATGATTCAGCTGCTTGTACTCCGAGCTGAATGAAGGTGAATTCAAAGTGAGGAGTAATAAATGAGGGGGATTCCCTCCTATAAGTCCTCTCCTCATACATTTGGAAGCAAAACCTAAAGACACCATAAATATTTTCATACTCATCTAAGAAAACTCAAACATTGGCAAACATGGACTTTGATCCTTCCTATGACCGAGATGAGGAGACACGCAGTGATTCTTCTAGAGAAATGCATGCACCAAGGAGACCTCACAAGGGTGGTAAACATATATGAGAGGAGCCTACTTCACTTGCCGAGCTGCAGGCCTACCCTCTTGCTATCACATGCTTTCAAGACCAATCCTATTATTAGTTTTGTGAGATGGTAGAGAGAGTCCAGTACCATCATGAGTTGGCCAAGTTCTTTGTGCTCCATCTTCATAATGGCCAAGTCACTTTAGTAGGTGTGACATTCACCCTAACGCCGGAGTCTATTTCTCTAGCAACTGGCATTCCAAATGTCAGTGAGCAGTGGAATAAAAGGTAGTAGATTGACAGAGAACATTATGAGCCTTACATCAAGGCTGGTTATCAGAGACATCTCAGCAGAGTTTTTCCTTCCAGTATCTGAAGGACACTTATGCTCCCTTGATGAAACTCATATTTAAATATTTTAGCTGTGAGGATTGGTTTTTTTGCCTATATGCCTATCATATCAAATTGTTGATGCACTTTACTAGGGTGAGAATGATGAATCGCACCTATTTTAGTTGCCAGAACATTGAGAAGATGACCACCTTAGTACAGATGAAGTCTCCTCAGCAGCAGTATAACAGCATATATCATTTTGCACTAATCAAAATTGTGGTCTTGCATCACCTTGGTTTACAGAACATCTCATGGGAGGATTTCATTTCACATGAGGTTTTCACAGGTCCTCAAGTACCTCCAGCATCTTTTCATGAGATAGTGTCATGCGGAAAGAGTTATTTTTGCTGACAAAACTAACCTCCCTAGGAGTCTAAGACTCTCTAGTGACAAACAAGACAATTAAGAGCAATCCTTCTCTAAACATACATTATTCTATGAGAAACCAAGTGTTTTTCGATCCTACCTCAAGTCCAACGCTTGTTGCAGCAATCCAGCCTCGTCGATCCAGATGAGCTCCTCCTTCACTTTGAAACCTGCATACACTAACAATCAAACGATTACATAACACCTGAATATTCCATAAAACAAAGCATATTCAACATATAGACCAAGGAGTATATGAAACAATTCATTAACAACAAATCATTGAGAAGAATGGACTTATTTGTATTAAGGAAACAAAAAAGAAACCATTACAACCTGAGCCTTGGTGTTGTGCAAGTTCCTCCCAGGGTCCAGCAAGAGTTTTCCTCTACTTTGACAAGCTCACCCACTTCCAAATGAAACAAGAAAGGATGGTAATCTCTCCTCACAAGATTACAAGGAAGTCCTAATTCCAGCAGCATCTACCCTTTGGAATGTTCAGCTTTCAACCTCCCCTCCTCTGGCCCAAGACCTGTATTTATAGTGTTCTAGAGGAGTTATTCAGTTCCAACATCAATGGGATACTCCCTCTTTTGGATGGGGTAGCTCCTCTCTTGATGGGATAAGTTCCTCTATCATAGGAGTGCATGAACCATCTGGAGGTGCTTAATAAACGTCAAACACTCTTCTAGAAGGCTCTAGAAGTGACCACAAGTAACTTTAGATGAAACTCGCGCCTTTTGACCTTTACAGGATTACGCACCCATCCCTTGACTTACAGAGCGTACAAGTACGCAGGTACAATGAGCTTGGGATGCGTACACGCAGGCAAGGTAGAGAGAACCTGCGTACCCAGAGATAAACATTTTTTTTAATGACTTTCTCTCTTTTTTGAAGTTTGACATGAAGAGCAGAGGTATAAGGCTTGACAAGGAGGATAATATGACTATTGATGGAGCCATATTAACTGTAGATAGTCATGGTAACAAATTTCAGTGTAACAGATTGCCCCCTAAAGTGCGAAGCCTGTAATAGATAAGGGTTTTATATCATCTAGGAAGGGTGAAGTACTTTATCATTTCGAGGATTATCTTGTGGAGAGCCCGGTTAGAATCTGCAATTTTCAACACAAAATACATGTATAAGATTATATCATCGCTGAGGTAGGCATTCCCATACTCAGATCAAAACTTTAACTAACAGACTAACTATTCTGATACAGGAATGATTTCATAATACATCATAACCATAGACTTGTGTAGACACAGTATGGACGCAGCCATCTGTTTATGATTGGTCTACAATATAATGGATACAAAACTCCTCGCAGCCTGGATGGTGGAAACTAGATCCAGGGTCTTCATCTCTACTTCCCGAATTGGTATGATTCTAGCCATGCGAATAAATGAGTCGATGTCGAACATGGTAGAAACCACTTGATTACCAGTCAATGATGTAAATTGTTAACAAGCGTGAGAGAGACCACCAGTAATGTCAATGGTTCTCAAAGTACCCATCACAATCCATCAAATGTGAATGAATGAGTCGATGTCGAACATTTCATGGAATCCTTCGATCGCAAGTCAATTATGAAAACTGACGTCGAAGGCGAGAAACCTGCCATTGATGCATGCAGACTCCAAGGTACTAACGATTTCTAAGTCAACTCTCTAGATAATGTGCTGATGTCGATAGAAAGCGACCCGTCGCAGGCAGCCCACAACACCAAATCATAGTTCAAGTTGAAGAAATGTTGCTGCAAGGACTGACTCAATGATGACACAATGAATGATAGGTATTTTGCGGTTGAATGTTTTGTTTACAGACCTCTTGAACACATAACGAAACAACAGATGGTTTGGCGACGAATGACACAAAGTCGACTCCCATAACCCGGCTAAAAATGTCAATGATCTTGGTCAACTGTGAGACAAGGGATTTCCCAACCCAGGCGAATGAATAAGTGTCGTGTTCAAGAGTGGTAGTAAGGTTTTATTTCTGAGACAAAAGGATATCAAATAGGCTCATTCTTCTCATTTTTCCCCCACCATTTCTGGCAAGTACCTCTTTATTTTTTACAAGCTTGAGGAGGATAACATATGCTTGTTTGTAAGCTCATCCTTCGGATGAGTCCAACTTAGTTTTTGATGCGAACCCTAAGAAGGAGTGGTCCGTTCCTGTTTGTAATAGAACAGGTCCTTTACTGTGAAATTTTAACGAGTCCAGTATAGGAGAAACTCGGCGCTTTTCATATTTAGAGAGTCTGAAAAACTTAGAAGACTCCAGATTGAACTTTTTCGTAAAGTTGTGTCTCCTAAGCCCGAAAAAGTATAAAATAATACCTAGGGGAACCGCTTGATCTTGCGACCAAGGATATTTTCATAGTTAGTGTCTTTGACCTGAAAAGTAAAAAGCGATCAAGGACACGTCGTTTTATTTCCAATATCGAATTTGAAACGACAAAAATCCGCAATCTTTTCCTGTATTTACGGTCAGAAAAGGGCTATAAGGGGACCTTTTAATTCCATTTTAACGAGTGTAAAAGAAACACTCGGCAATCTTTTCATGTTTTAGGAGTCAGAAAAGGGCTTAAAAGATGACTCTGATGTTTGGTTCGTGAAAAATGACAAGTTTCCCTGTAAATCCCTTTGTCATGCACAAAAACGACACATTACTCATACCTGTTTAAGATAGGCAAAAAAATACATTGAAAAATGATCTTCTATGGTGAAAAATAAACAAATTTAATATTTATTTATCCAAAAAACCTATAAAAGACCTTTTACCATGTCATTTTTACCATATTAATGTTGAGGTAGAAAAAAGGGCTTTTGGCAAGAAACTTCCCGTGGACATTGCGGAAAATCAGACCGTCAGAATCGAACGCCGTTACTTCCAGTTAATCCACAACATCCTCCTCTTCAATTTCATCCGTTTAGAATTTAATTTTAAGTCTTAGTTTGATTTTTTGGAGGCATAGGGGTTTTGGGATGCGCTCCTCGGGGTACGCAGGTGGCCCATGGGTAACCTGCGTACCCCTACCTTTTTCTTTAAAGCAAAAAGGGTCGGGGTACGCAACCTACCTTCAGGCCAGGTGCGTACCCACGCTCTGTTCCTGAAGGCGGGGTGCGTACCCCGTGTAAAGCGCACCCCCAAACTCATACCTTCCAAATACACCATTAAATTTTGATTTTGTGATCACTAAAACTCTTCTTATGGTGTGCAAGATACCCACCATGCTGGATTGGAGAGAACGAGAGCACGAAGATGTTGATTCAGCCGCGTTGAATCATCAACCTACCATTGATGCTTTGCGAGCATGTGGCTTATACAAATATTGGGTCATACCCGGCATGAGAGCTCAGGTGCCATTTCTGGAGTGGCTGGTCGAGAGGTGGCATGTTCAGGACTAGTGCTTTTATATTGGAGGCCATCAGCTCGAGATTGAGGCCTCCGACATATACTTCCTTACTAGTTTGCCTAACAGATGCGAACACCTATCTCTATTCGGGACTAGGCCGGGTGGCCAATCCCTTGCTAGCCTCCGGCTAGAGTGGTGTAACAACCAAAACCAGGACAAGGGGATTGAGATTAAATTTATAACCCGTCCTGAACTCATGGTGATAGCGTTCACTGTTGCCAGACTCTGCGGCGCAACTGCTTTACATATGGTCACCGGATCCCAGATGCGGATGGCGGTAGACTGCTTTCAGGGCACCATTTTCAACTGGTACGAAGCTGTACTGACCAACTTGAAGGGCCAGTTGACCAGGGCGAAGGAAGGACGATCAAAGACGTTTGGATATGGGGCTTTGGTTGTCAGCTTTGCCCTAGAGAGGGTTCCTATGCTGATCCCACAGCATCTCACAGTTGGGGCTGGGGCTCCTCGAGAGCCTAGGATGACGAGATGGGTCGCGGTTATGGCCCGGCATTCGGATGAGGGGGAGAAGGTCGTTCGCTTCCACGAGGCTTATTTTGACAGGTTGAGGGACCAAGTCTTTTCTATTCAGTACTTTCCTTATTCCAGGATAGATTTTCGAGGTGACCCGGACATGGTTCTTCCACAGGGAGAACAATGGGACGACAGAGGTATATTCACTTTTCACAGTTGTTAATTTATCTATGTTTTTGTATTTTAGACATCGTGTTCAAACCTGAC
>APFE030291052.1:4637-84645 GCA_000404065.3 Pinus taeda | reverse complement strand
CAAAGGAGACCTTTTATATTTTCCTATTTAATAAAGCATGTAAAACTAATCTAATCAAAGCAATTTCAAGATCTATGAAAATCTATGAAAACTCACTCAAAAGCAAATCAAAGGGAATTTACTTAAATTTACCTAAAAAGTGAATCTAAGAAGCAAAAAGACTACTAAGATGATTCCGGGATGTTTTACTTGGCAACAATCAGTCCAAGGACTAGTTTATGCAGAATCACAAACTAATCAAAACAAAAAATCAAACTCTTTTTGTTCTTTTTGAAAATGAAATTCACAACTTTAAATGAACAAGCTATATTGAAATTTCGCAAAGAGGCAACACAAAGGTAGGTCGCTCACGCGGGTAGACTTTACGACTAGTCCGACTCCTAAGAAGACTGACAAAACCAGAGATATATAAGGTTTCACAACTTCTAAATCCAAAGTCACTACAGGACCAACACAAAAATCAAAACCCTAATGTTAAATTTTCAATGAATTTCACCAAAACTTTTGACACTAATGGGACAAGTGCAGGTGAAGATTTTTGACAGACAACCAGTGGATCTGGGCAGTAAAGACTAAGAAAAACAAAATCTAAAAGGAAAAAATGGATAAAATTCAAATTTTCTCAATTTTAACAGGGTACGCAGGAAGCCTATTTAACCAGGTGCGCCCACGCTCTGTGTGCAAAGAGACAGTGTGTACAAGTATGCACTGTGTCTAACTCAGAGGGTGCGTACTACTGCAAAATAAAGAAAAACTAAATTCTAACTAGACTCTAAGCTAACCCACCCAAAAACAGAGTCAAGCAATCAAAAAACAAAAGAAACAAGACTCTTTTCAGATCAAAGTAATACTCAAAGGAAAAATCAAGCACATCAATGGATTCCCCAGTATGGTCGCCAATTTGTCATGCAAGAGTTATTTTGCGGAAAAAACTAACCTCCCTAGGAGTCTAAGACTCTCTAGTGACAAACAAAACAAACAAGAGCAATCCTTCTCTAAATATACATTATCCTATGAGAAACCAAGTGTTTTTCGATCTTACCTTAGGTCCAACGCTTGTTGTAGCAGCCTAGCTTCGTTGATCCAGATGAGCTCCTCCTTCACTTTGAAACCTGCATACACTAACAATCAAACGATTACATAACACCTGAATATTCCATAAACAAAGCATATTCAACATATAGACCAAGGAGTATATGAAACAATTCATTAACAACAAATCATTGAGAAGAATGGACTTATTTGTATTAAGGAAACAAAAAAGAAACCATTACAACCTGAGCCTTGGTGTTGGGCAAGTTCCTCCCAGGGTCCAGCAAGAGTTTTCCTCTACTTTGACAAGCTCACCCACTTCCAAATGAAACAAGAAAGGATGGTAATCTCTCCTCACAAGCTTCTACAAGGAAGTCCTAATTCCAGCAGCATCTACCCTTTGGAATGTTCAGCTTTCAACCTCCCCTCCCTTGGCCCAATGCCTGTATTTATAGTGTTCTAGAGGAAGTTATTCAGTTCCAACATCAATGGGATGCTCCTTCTTTTGGATGGGTTAGCTCCTCTCTTGATGGGATAAGTTCCTCTATCATAGGGATGCATGAACCATCTGGAGGTGCTCAATACACATCACACACTCTTCTAGAAAGCTCTAGAAGTGACCACAAGTAACTTTTTTAAGATGAAACTCGCGCCTTTTGACCTTTACAGGATTACGCACCCATCCCTTGGCTTACAGAGCGTACAAGTACGTAGGTACAATGAGCTTGGGATGCGTACACGCAGGCAAGGTAGAGAGAACCTGCGTACCCAGAGATAAACATGTTTTTTAATGACTTTCTCTCTTTTTTGAAGTTTGACATGGAGAGCAGAGGTATAAGGCTTGACAAGGAGGATGATATGACTATTGATTGAGCCATATTAACTTCTGATATTCATGGTGACAAATTTCAGTGTAACAGATAGGTGGACCTTCAAATCAGCAGGAGATTCATGAGACACAAACCGCTAGTGTGCCAGTGTTTATCACCTACCAAAAGGGCACTAGAAGGTTGTTTGCCGTAGCAAAGCGAGTATTATCTCCACCCAGGGTGGAAAGGGTCTCACTTCCTCCATCAGGAGAGCAAGTTTAGGACAAGGGCAAGTGGCCATTACATGATGAAGGGCCTTTAGGAGGGTAGGAGATAGATTTCATTCTCATTCAGGATGATGACACCGATTTGGGCCCATAAAGCCCACAACTCAAGGAGATCATTTAGGAGCAACAAGCGGACATTAATGATTTGTCTCTCAACCTAGAAAGAGCCAAGTGGATAATCAAATATTTGGAGCAAAGAAACAAACAACTAGAGGATCAACAAACCATTATGGAGCTACAAAACATACAAGAAACCGGCAAGCTGCCAAGAGGAGGAAAGTGAAGCTCACACCACTTGAACAAGAAATCAATGCTGATTGTGAGTCTTGGCTTGAGAGGGAAAATATCCACTTGGAAAAGTTGCTAGAGAAGGCCAACAGGGAGAAAACTATGTTGAGGCACGTGGCCTACCATTACTTGGTGAGAAAAAAAAGTTGCAAGGCAAGAACCAGGAACTTGAAGGCCAAGTTGAAGAAGGCATCGAGGAAGCGAAAAGAGCAAGATAGAATTTAGATCTTGGCTGAGACTTCCTTGGCCCAACACAGCACTTAATGGAGGACACTCAACCCAAATTTCAACAAATTTGGGACACTTTTTGCAATTTTGAAAATTTTGGCTTAAAAAATAGGTTTTTCTGCCCGGTGCGCCACGCCACCTAGCGTTCCCTTTTGATGGGGACCTCCTATTGAGGAAAACTCAGAATTTTTGGATTTTTCATGGAAAAATATGCATGCCCACAAATGGCCAAGAAATTTTGAGAGGTTTTGAGCTTCCAAAAAGGTCAAAAACACCTCAAAAATTACCTTTCTGCCCCTTTTTGGACACACAAGATGCAGTGTTGGGAGAACTTAGTTTTGGAGGAGAAAAATGAGGTGAAATTCAAAAATTACACTTGTTTTAGAAATTAAACGGACATACCTTTCCAACAAGCCCACTTGGAGCAACTTTGGACACCGGGAGGGCCTCCAAAATCAGCTGCAAAAGGCGCTATGCATTGGAAAATCAGCGTGGCGCATTGGAGGAATTTTGCTCATTTTGACCAAAATACTTTGTTTTACGCCTAGTTTCTTGACAGTTTTACTTTTCTCCTTCTAATTATCAAACTCATGATGTAATTTAATGTGAGTTGATGGATTTTGATGTAATTATGCCAAATTTTCACTCATAGAGGTAGATTCATCCATGAAAAGGTAGTATGCCACCGAATGAATCAATTCCCTAGTTTTCAGAGGCAAGCTGTTCCACTACCTACTTTTTAGTTCTCAGTTTAGAATTTGCAGAACAGCTCCTAAACTTATGAGCTCAACCCCTAGAGGCTAGGATGAGTTTTTTTTTGCCTATATCTTGTGATTTTTCAGTCATTATCAAAAGTTGGACTTTTGGGAAAGCTTGGAGCTTCATTGTATACGCATTTCAGTAGTTTGGCTAAAGAATAGACTAGGGTTTGTAGCACTTTATGGGATTCATGTGTCATCTTGCTTTAGTATTGTGTTTCCTTCTGTAATTTTAAGTTTACATGTGTTTTATGTATGTCATCATCTTTCTTTGCTTCATCTTAACTAAATCAAACAAGGATAAAGGTAGAATCCATTGAAATTGCAGTGCTCTACATAGGGTTTTTATTTATTTATTTATTTATTTATGTTTTTAGCTATTTGAAGAGGATCCCTGAGACTTTCTTACCCTCTTCAACTCCTCAACTATCTAAAGCTCTCCATCCCACTCAATTTGAAGTACCAAATCATTTTCCTACCTTGCCCCATAGAGATCTCTGCAAAACTGAGCCTCATTCCCCAAACCCAAATCTGCCTTTCCATTTGAGCCAACAAAACATCATCAAATTTAATCAAACTCTTCTGCACACATACCTAGCCTAAGATCAGTATTCACATCAGTCATCTCAAGCCCTATTGACTATATTTTGTTGAGATTGATAAGGAGAGAGCCCTCTCCCGACCTGGTAGGGCTAGCTACCAGGTTAAGCGTGGTTTGATGTTATCCTAGATACTACCTTTCTCAGCCTGAGGTAGATTTAGGCTCTAACATACTGGCGATCATAATGGGGAAGAAATTATTTGTTTGTTAGTGTTATTCGTTTTATAAACTACAGACAGAGCCTAAAGTTATGCCAGGTAGCCTTCGAACCACTTTTGCTTTGCATTAGGAAAAGTAGATAAACGCTGCTTCAGTCAATCTCCAGTCTAGTCTTATAAACGGAACATCTGACGTGCAAATTGCCCCAGTACATCTGATAATTCTAAACTTTGGATGATAAGTTTAGAATTTGATAGTCTGAACAAGTTGATAATGCCCATTTGATTTCTTTGAAGTAATAACACACTAGCTTCTAGAAGATATACCAAAGCAAATCCTAATCCTGATCCACCCCCTGTATACGAAAATCCCAATCTCATTTCAAGAATCCTTCACCGAGAAAGTTCTTAGATCTCATTCATGCCCGATCATTTTTGAGTATCTTGAAGATCTTGAGTTTGACGAACATTTTGAGCTGTCGTTGTTTGAGACCAAATCTAAAACTGTGGTTGGTTCTACTGTCCTAAATCCAAAGTTTGTCAAAGATTTTGAAACTGAAAGGGCCAATAAATCAATTGATGATTATATCTCGAAACTTCAAACTTCCATTATGGGTACAAACATTCCTGAATTCTTAGAGTCTGCATCTGCAACTCTTGGGTCATCCGCAATTGCATCTAGTTCAGAAATTCCAACTGAAACTCCTTTTATTCCCACCATTCACATGCATCCTTCTATCTCTGATAAAAAATATGCAGTGTCACCTCCATCCACTCCTTCTACCCCTCAAACATCAAAAATTTCGTCACCTCCATCCACACCTCATACACCTCACACATCAGCTGCACCAACTCCCCCTACATCCCCAAGACCTGTTGTAAATCCACCTAGAGCAATGGCTGCCTGATTTGCACCCCTTGTGTTGCCTCAAAATTTGGATGACATGCCCGCTGATTATCAAAGCAAAATTCCATTATTTGATGGCACTCCTCAAGGTATTACAGCTCAACAACACATGGATAGGATGGAAGATTTCTTTGACCTTCATGAGATTGATGCGGAAAATGTGACAATGAGACTGTTTGTACAAAATTTTGCAGGTGAAGTGAGGAAGTGGTTCAGAGCTTTTCCGCCCTAAGTATCACTACATTGCCTAATCTTCAAAGACAATTCTTGGATCGCTGGGAAGTGAAGAAAAATCCTCTTCGGATCCTTTTCGAATATGAGAACATCGAGCGGAATGTTGGTGAGTCTATTCAAGATTATTGTATTAGATTCAATTCAATTTACAATTTGATTCCTACTGATATAAAGCCACCTATGGGGCTAGCTTTGATTAAGTTTCCGGATGGTTTCGATCCTGATATGGCCTATCAACTAAGAGAAAGAGATTTGGCCACTTTGGAGGACATGCAGAAAATTGTAGTCAGTGTAGAAGCAAATCTGCTTGCCAAGAGAGCTAGAACAAAAGCTTAGAAAAAGGTAACATTAAAGGAAGAGGTTTCCATTTCAAATCAGGTGCTCCATAAGATGGAGAAGATGTTTGGCAAATTGACAATTGACAAGCCTGAACCACAAGTTAGAAATCCCAATTTCTGTAGTCAGCAGCAACCACAATTTAGAATCAAGCAAAGAGAGCAACGGACACAAGACCAAGCAACACATCAGCAAGTGAAGACACCCTTACAATAGAATTTTGTACATGGTCTGGAATCAGATGATGAGGAGAATGTAGTTGTAGAAGAGAATCATTTCTTTACACCTTATGATATGCCAATTTTTATCACTGAAGACAAGGGGTATTTCGAGAACTCAGCAGTACAAAGGGACGAAAATTTCATCTTGGCAAATGAAGCAGTTCTTGAAGAAGAGTCTGATGAATATCAAATAGGGTACATGAATTCTTTCACAGCCCAGCAGTGACAATATTCACTTAGAACTAGAGATGTACACATAAATCCAATTCAGAAAAGGAAGGAGATGACACCGCCAAAGAATGATCCTCCCATTGTGTAGAAAAAGGGAAAAGAGACAGCTGATCCTACCTCCAGCAAAATGCCATTAGCAAATGAAAGATCCAATCAGCCAAGTGTATCAAAGGAGAAAACTAAAAATAAGGATGCTTTAGCTAAAAAGGTAGAGAAAACTTCAGTTTTTAACTTAGAAAATAAAATCGCTAAGTTAAAAGTATCTATTCCTTTGACTTAGTTGATGAATAACAACAACTATAAAGGTCAGATGTCTAAGATTTTGAATTTAGATCCACTATCTAATATGGTAAACATGGAGGATGATCAGCCTGAGTTGATCTTTGGTCCAGCATTCGAAGGTTAGTCTCAAGATAGTGATGTAGCTCCTTTTTACATCAGCCTTACGGTGCATGACTATGTGTTACACAATGCTATGTTTGATTCCGGAGCCTCTGATAATCTCATGCCTAAGGCAATCATGGAGAAATTGGGATTGGTTATCACCAGAAAGTATCATGACCTTTACTCCTTCGATTCTAGTAGAGTAAGATGCATTGGTCTTATCAAAGATTTGGTGGTCAGTTTGGATCAGATTCTGGCTAAAAATGTTTTGATGGATGTGGTTGTGGCGGATATTCCTCCTAGATTTGGCATGCTTCTTTCCAGATCTTGGGGAGAAAAACTTAAAGGGACATTGCAACTTGATTTCTCCTATGCTACTATTCCCGTGTTCGATCAGATGAGGAAATTATACCGGGATCAAAAGATGAAGTACATGATTACTAGCAAGGAGAAACCAGTAAATCATCTATTCAACTATGTACATACCAATTTAGAATCTTTTGTTTTATATTCAGATAGCTTTAATGATGTTAATAGCCAAGTAGTTGAAGTAGAAGACATTCTAGAAATCACTGAAAATTTCAGAGAGGTCTTAAAGCAAGAAAGACAAAGACTTGATAGTACCGCTGAGCAATCAACCTTCTGATAGCAACAACATATTGATGGACAACAACGAAAAGTAAAAGAGAAAACAGAATTTCAGCATTTGGAAGAGGACGAAGCCGGTTTGTGGAGTATGGATTTTGATGGCACAGTAGGAAGGGAAGGTGCTAGAATTGACATTTGGATATGCAGCCCTATTTTTGCTCCAAACAAAGTGCCAAGTAGTGTAAGGGTCTATTCTTATAAATTGGCTTTTGATTGTTCAAATAATGAGGCTAAATATGAGGCTTTAATTGCTGGTTTGAAAATTCTTAGAAAGTTAAATGCTAAAAGGATTTTAGTATATGGCGACTCCAAGTTAGTTATCAAGCAAGTGAAAGGAGAATACCAAGCTAAGAATCCTCGAATGCAGGCCTACTATAATGCGGTATTAGATATCTTGAAATTGTTTCATATTACACTTTGACATGTGCCCCTCGTGTTCAAAATGTCATTGCAGATTCACTTGCAACAGTAGTAAGTAATTTGAAAATTCCGATGAATTCAAACAATAAGTTTGAAATTCATGTGAAACATCGCCTGACTGTCCCTGACAATCAAAGGTATTGGTAAGTGTTTCAAGATGATAAAGAGATCGATGAATTTCTGCAAAATGAAGGTAAATTCAAAGACACTTCTATCGATGTGGAGTATGATGATGGTGAGGTAGATTTAGAAGTCAATCATATGGAAGTTTTACAGCTGAAGGACAATGTCATTCCTAAAGGTCTAATACCTTTAGAGGAGCTGTTCGATCAAGATGATGTAGCCCGAAAACCGAGCTTGCTGCCAACCGAGAAAGGAGTTGAGGATGTGAACAATGGATCACTAGAAAATCCTAGAATGGTGAAGTTATCAAAAGCGTTTCCTCCACAGTTAAAAGCAAAGTTTATCAGTTTATTATCTTCATTTACTGATGTCTTTGCATGGGATTATTCAGATTTGAAGGCATATGACACAAGCATATTTCAGCATATCATTCTGATCAAGCCAAATCAAAAGCCTTTTCATCAGAAGCTAAGAAGAATAAATCCAAAGCTGCTACCCTCAATAGAGAAGGAAGTGAATCAGTTGTACAAATCTGGTATCATCGTCCCCATAAGCTTTTCAGATTGCATTTCTATTTTGGTGCCCATGTGCAAGAAAACAGGTGAGATTCAATTATGTATTGATTTTATAAATCTGAATAAAGTATCTTTGAAAGATAACTATCCATTGCCCAAGATGGATCACATACTTCAAAGAGTACTTGGAGCATCCCGCATGCCGCTACTTGATGGGTATCCAGGTTATAACCAAATTCTGGTCCATGAGGATGACAGGGATTAAACAACGTTCACCACTCCGTGGGGAACTTTTCAATATGCCAAGATGCCTTTCGGGTTGAAGAATGTTGGTGCGACTTTTCAGCGGGAAATGGATATTGCATTTTATAATGAAAACGATGTCTTTTTAGTTGTTTATCTTAATGATTTGATAGTTTTCTCTAATTCAGATGAAGAGCACCTTTATCATTTGAAAATTGTGTTTCAGCGGTGTAGAAATATGGTATATCTCTCAATCCAAAGAAAAGTCTGTTTGCCATGGATGAAGGCAAGCTTCTCAGTCATATTATATCAAAGGAGGGCATCCGCATTGATCCAGCTTGAGTGGAATCCATTCAAAAGATTGATTTTCCATGAAGTAAGAAGGAGATCCAATCATTCAATGGTAAGATGAATTTCTTACGTTGTTTTGTGCCCAATCTTGCAGAACATTTAAGGGAAATCACCAACATGCTCAAAAAAGATAGTGTAGTGAAGTGGACCGAGGAAGAAATTAAGTCTTTCAATTTGGTGAAATTGGCCCTTTCTTCAGCTCTAGTTTTGATCAGCCCGGATTATACTCAAGATTTCATTTTATTTTCAATTGCCTTTCATACTATGGCAGCGGTCTTGATACAGAAAAGAGACCAGCTCGAGAAAGAAATTGCATTTTTCAACAAAACCATAAGGGATGCAGCTTTAAAGTATAATACTATTGAAAAGCAAGCTCTTGCTTTGGTAAAGGCATTGAAAGATTCTCAAGTTTATATTTTGCATTCTCACATCCTTGCCTATGTCCCTAATGTTTCTGTTAAAGATGTCTTAGTGCAAACAGATCCAGAAGGAAGACAAGGCAAATGGATTGCTTCCTTGTTGGAATACGACATGGAGATCAAACCAACAAAGCTCATCAAAGGACAGGGGCTAGCCAAATTAATGGTTGAGTCAAATTTGCATGCCTTGGACATTAATCTCATTGCTGCTATGTCCGAGGAAGATGAAGAAAGTTCGCCCGCTGAGGTATCAGAAATTTTTTTTCTTTCCCCTTGGTATTCGGACATTGTTTGTGCTCCAAAATCTGTCACCACCACTTGGAATGGCTAAGAACAAAAGTAGGACTCTGAAATTGAAGGCTGCCAAGTTTTGTATCATGAATAATGCACTCTATTGGAAATATCTCGGTGGTGTCTTGCTCAATTGTTTAGCTGAAGAAGAGGCAAAATAGGTTATGGAAGACTTTCACAAGGGAGATTGCGGAGATCATCTTTTCTGGAAGACGATAGCCAACAAAATTTTGAGAGAGGGATATTATTGGCCAAATCTTTTTGCTGATGTGTACAAAACTATTGCAAGCTGCCACGGATGTCAAATTTTTCAAGGTAGGAGAAAATTGCAACTTTTACCGCTCAAGCCCATTGAAATAAGTGCTCCATTTTAGCAGTGGGGTTTGGACTTCATTGGTGAGATCCATCCTACTTCTTCAGCGTGGCACAAATGGATCCTCACAGCGACGAACTATTTCACTAAATGGATAGAGGAAATCCCACTAGGCAGGCCACCGATTCGGTAATCATTTCATTTCTTGAAAACAATATTTTGTCTTGTTTTGGTTGTCCAAATAAGTTGATCACTGATAATGCAGTAGATTTTAAATCTAAAAGAATGATTTACTTTTGTAATAAATATCAAATTAATTTGGGGCACTCAACTACATATTACCCACAAGGTAATTGATTAGCGGAATCTTCAAATAAATCCTTTGTCAATATTATCAAAAAGCTGCTGGAAACGAACAAGAAGAGTTGGCACAAAAAGCTTGTTAATGCACTTTGGGTAGATAGAGTAAGTCAAAAGAAATCTATAGGCATGTGCCCTTTCGAGCTCGTGTATGGTGTGGACATGGTATTCCTGACCTCTCTCGTAGTCCCAGTGGTTAAACTCCTACAAGAATCGGGCAGCGAAGATGATCATTTGTAGCGGAGAATCTATCAAATGATTCATTTGCAGCAAACTATAGAGGAGGCTTTTCAGAACACTTTCAAGCTGCAAGAGAGAATCAAGAAGATATATGATCGAAAGGCAAAGGTGGACAAGTTTCAAATAGAAGACATAGTGTTGAAATGGGACGTAAGAAATGAAGATAAAGGTAAGCATGGCAAGTTTGAGAATCTTTGGAAAGGACCTTTTAGGATTGCTGCATATCGGGGCCAAAATGCTTTCCTTTTGAAAGAAATGAATGGAGAAGACTATCCAAGTGGGCCAGTCAATGATTGGCTACTCAAACAGTACTATCTTTGAAGTGTTTTCCGTTGTCATATGTATCATTGTACATACCGGTTTGTTTAAATTTCATTGCAAGTGTGTATTGTCATCATTCATTCAGTTTGGGGCCCAAGGTGAAGGCTATAAAACTAAGGTTTGATTTCAGTTTTACTTTGGTTTGTTTGAGTCAAGTCTTTCAGTGGATTTCAGTCTTGAAATTGAGTCAGTTTTGAGTCAGATTTCAGTCTTGAAATTGAGTCAAGAGTTTGGTTTTGGTTTTTTGAATTTATTGATCCCATAACCCAATGGACGAAGGCACTGTTTTCTTTCTCAGAGATCTATAGTTCTTGGCACCTCCAAAGAGTTACCATCCCCATTGGAGCCAATGTTAGTGTTGGTATCTTCATCCCTCCGTCAGTGATCAAATTCTCTTGTTGCATTGCATGTTAGGTGTCCCACTCGATCAGCTGCATTCCATTAGGATCATGGATCATCTGACGGTAGTGGATTATGGTACATTTTCCCTCATGTACTTTACCTTCTGGCCCATTTTCATTCATCTAAATCATCTGCAGTCAATTCTTGTCTTTAAATCTGCAAATGTCATTTTTAGGGTTTTTGGTCTCATTAGGTCTAGGGTTTCATCAATAAGGTCTTCAAAATGCTCAATAACGGTCAACAGGTGCATGAGGAGGTCAAATAACATTCTAGTAACAATAATTTCCATAATCACATACTCAGTGATTTTTTTTCCTCAAAACCCTGTTTTGAGGAAAAACAGAGTATTTTATGTTTTCATGTATAAATTTGATGTAATTTCAATTTTTTCATATGTAATGGCTTTAGTGGCAACCCTGGTCACCTTTCCAAGCTTTAGCATCTCCATCACCTACAAGGCAAACAAAAATTCAAATCATTCAGTTCATCAAAGGCAAAAATAAAGCAAACTACCCAAAAATAGAGTTTGAAAAGCAAGTCAAATGCAAACATTACAAAGTGGGTTTTTGCTAAGTGAAAAAATAAAATCTTTTGTACTTAAACCATTTTTCATGTTCAAAGAGCTCATTTGCATCTAAAGGAGAAAGACTAAGTAAGAGACAGGCCGTGTTGGAGAAAAGAGCAAAATCGCAGCAAACTGCGCAAATTGAAGCGGCGCGGTGCATTGGGTCGTGGGCGCGGCACATTGGGCCACCCTCTGCAGTGTAAAAGATACACAGGTGTGGTGCATTGAAGTGGCATGGCGCATTGGGTTTGTGGCACGACGCATAGGGCTTCAAGCCCGATTTCACCCACAAACTCTCCCAAATTGCAAAATTTGCTCAATCTTCAGGTTTTCAAGTAAGTCAAACATTCCTCCATGGTCAGTGAATGAGTTTCTCTTGATGTTTATGGTGATTTAATGAGATAAACTTGAAACCCTACCTCCTTGCAATTTTGGTCAAAAACAATTTCTTAGGGTTTACAATTTGTGTTTTTGCTACCAAGTCCACTCCATCACTCCATCACTCTTTGATTCCCTCATTCATTTTCTAGTTTCATCAACCCATTCCCTAATCCCCATATCCTTAAATTTACTATCCCCATATCTCTAACTTCCACTATCCCAAACCCTAGTTAAAAATCCCCAAACCTTAATTTCTTTCCCAAGAGCCTAAATACTATTCCCTAAACCCTTCTATTCCCCAAAATCCTGTCAACAACATTCCCAAAAGCCCTCATATACATTCTCTCCACAATCCCTCATACATTTGGTAGAAAAACCTAAAGACACCAGAAATCTCTTCATACTCATCTAAGAAAACTCAAACATTGGCAAACATGGAGTTTGATCCTTCCTATGACCGAGATGAGGAGACACACAATGATTCTTCTATAGAAATGCATGCACCAAGGAGACCTCACAAGGGTATTAAACATATACGATATGAGCCTACTTCACTTGCCGAACTGTAGGCCTGCCCTCTTGCTGTCACATGCTTTCAACACTAATCTTGTTATTAGTTCTATGAAATGGTAGAGAGAGTTTAGTACCACCATGAGTTGGCTAGGTTGTTTGTGCTCCATCTTCATAATGGCCAAGTCACTTTAGCAAGTGTGACATTCACCTTAACATCGGAGTCTATTTCTCTAGCAACTGACATTCCAAATGTTAGTGAGCAGTGGAATAAAAGGTAGCAGATTGACAGAGAACATTATGAGCCTTACATCAAGGTTGGTTATCAGATACATCTCAATAGAGTTTTTCCCTTCCGATATCTAAAGGACACTTATGCTCCCTTGACGAAACTCATAATTAAATATTTTAAATATGAGGGCCGGTTTTCTCACCTGTATGCCTATCATATCAGATTTTTGATGCACTTTACTAGGGTGAGAATGATGAATCTCCCCTATTTTATTTGTTGGAACATTGAGAAGATGACCACCTTAGTGCAGAGGAAGTCTCCTCAGCAGCAATATAACAGCATATATCATTTTTCACTAATCAAAATTGTGGTCTTGCATCAGCTTGGTTTGTAGAACATATCATGGGAGGATTTCATTTCACATGAGGTCTTCACAGGTCCTCAAGTACCTCCAGCAGCTTTTCATGAGATAGGCGGACCTTCACATCAACAGGAGATTCATGAGACACAAACCGCTAGTGTGTCAGTGTTTATCACCTACCAAAATGGCACTAGAAGGTTGTTTGCAGCAGCAAAGTGAGTATTATCTCCACCCAGGGTGGAAGGGGTCTCACTTCCTCCACTAGCAGAGCAGGTTTAGGACAATGGCAAGGGGCCATTTCATGATGAGGGGCCTTCAGGAGGGAAGGAGACAAATTTCATTCTCATTCAGGATGATGACACCGATTTAGGCCCACAAAGCTGAAAGCTCAAGGAGATCATTTAGGAGAAGAGTGGACATTAATGATTTGTCTCTCAACCTAGAAGGAGCCAAGTGGATAATCAAATATCTAGAGCAAATAAACAAAAAACTATAGAATCACCAAACCATTATGGATCTACAAAACAAATGAGAAAACCGGCAAGCTGCCAAGAGGAGGAAAGTGAAGCTCACACCACTAGAACAAGAAATCAATGCTGATCATGAGTCCTTGGTTGAGAGGGAAAATATCCACTTGGAAAAGTTTCTAGAGAAGGCCAAGAGGGAGAAAACTATGTTGAGGCATGTGGCCTACCATTACTTGGCAAGAAACAAAAGTTGCAAGGCAAGAATCAGGAACTTGAAGGCCAAGTTGAAGAATGCATCGAGGAAGCAAAAAGAGTAAGATAGACTTTAGATCTTGGCTGAGGCTTCCTTGGCCCAACACAGCACTTAATGGAGGACACTCAGCCCAAATTTCAACAAATTTGGGACACTTTTTTCAATTTTTCAATTTTGGCTTTAAAAACAGGTTTTTTTGCCCGGTGCGCCATGCCACCTAGCGCTCACTTTTGATGGGGACCTCCTATTGAGGAAAAATCAAACTTTTTGGATTTTTCATGGAAAAATATGCATTTCCACAAATGGCCAAGAAAGTTTGATAGGTTTCGAGCTTCCAAAAAGGTCAAAAACACCTTAAAAATGACCTTTCTACCCCTTTTTGGACACACAAGAAGCAGTTTTGGGAGAACTCAATTTTGGAGGAGCCAAAAGAGGTCAAATTCAAAAATTCCACTTGTTGTAGAAACTAAACAGATAGACCTTTCCAACAAGCCCACTTGGAGCAAATTTGGACACCGGGAAGGCCTCCAAAATCAGCTGCTAAAAGGCGCTACGCATTGGAAAATCTGCTCGGGGCATTGGAGGAATTTTGCTCATTTTGACCAAAATACTCTATTTTACGCCTAGTTTCATGACAGTTTGACTTTTCTCCTTCTAATTGTCAAAATCATGATGTAATTTAATGTGACTTGATGGATTTTGATGTAATTATGCCAAATTTTCACTCATAGAGGTAGATTCATCCATGAAAAGGTAGTTTGCGACTAAATGAATCAGTTTCGTAGTTTTCATAGGCAAGCTGTTCCACTGCCTACTTTTTAGTTCTTAGTTTAGAATTTGTTAGAATAGCTCCTAAACTTATGAGCTCGACCCCCAGAGGCTAGGATGAGTTGTTTTTTGCCTATATCTTGTGATTTTTCAGTCATTATCAAAAGTTGGACTTTTGGGAAAGCTTGGAGCTTCATTGTATACACATTTCAGTAGTTTGGCTAAGGAATAGACTAGGGTTTTCAGCACTTTATGGGATTCATGTGGCATCTTGCTTTGGTATTGTGTTTCATTTTGTAATTGTAATTTTACATGTGTTTTATGTATGCCATCATCTTTCTTTGCTTCATATTAACTAAATCAAACAAGGGTAAAGGTAGAACCCATTGAAATTGCAGTGCTCTACCTAGGGTTTTTTTTTTAGTTATCTATGTTTTCAGCTGTTTGAAGAGAATCCCTGAGACTTTCTTGCCCTCTTCAACTCCTCACCTATCTAAATCTCTCCATCCCACTCAATTTAAAGTACCAAATCATTTGCCTACCTTGCCCCATAGAGATCTCTGCAAAATTGAGCCTCATTCCCCAGACTGAAATCTGCCTTTCCATTTGAGTCAAAAAAACATCATCAAATTTAATCAAACTCTTCTACACACATACCTAGCCTAAGATCAATATCCACATCAATCATCTCAAGCCCTATTGACTATATTTTGCTAAGATTGACAAGGAGAGCCCTCTCCCGACCTGGTAGGGCTAGCTACCAGGTTAAGCGTGTTTTGATGTTATCCTAGATCCTACCTTTATCAGCCTGAGGTAGATTTAGGCTCTAAAAAGGCTCATCATCACCCCCTACTAAATGCGTTTCCCATCCTCTCAGAAACCTAGTCAATCTCCTCATCTTTTATGGCCCTGGTGGCCTCCCTAGCATCCTAGGCTTTTGATGTGGTATGTTCTTCTTTGCCATAGAATCCTGCCTTCCAGTCTATCTCCTTCCACTACTCTTCCTCTTCTTCTTCCCTTCTACCTTCCATCATGCCTAACTACAATGGGGGACTTAGTTTGAGGCCAATCCAGTTGACCTTCAGCCTCTGCATGGAGTGCTTATACATTGGCACTCTTTTCAATGCCTCCTTCAGCCTCATGGGGGAATGATATTCCTTAATATGCAAACTGTGTGGTAAGGTGTTCCATCTCCTCATGCGTGCATGCACATAGTCATCCCCAATTAGTTTTTGCATATCCTCAAAGTGTGTAATGGCTTGTGCCTGATTAGTGAGATATCTGGGGGCAATTTGAGAGTCATTAGCAAGCAGGTTGTGTGTGTGATGATTAGTGCCATAGGATCTGATGGCTAAACTCTTATCATTAGTGGCTCATTTTTCTCCTTTACCATCAATATTTTTATTTCTGCTACCCTAAATTCTTCATGGTTCATCCATGAGGCCATGGCCATTAATTATAAGTCCCCTAGCTTGGCATTGGGGTCCCACACATTCATGTCTATGAGGGCCATGTTATGTAGTTAGAATTCTTCCATCTTTGCCTTATCCTCTGATGTGCTTTGGTCACACAGATCCATAAACTCCCTGTAATCTTGGAAAGGAATTGTGCCTCTTTGTGCCAGAGTCTTTATCTGGAATTGTAACCATTGGTCCTTAAGATAGAGGCCATAGGATTCTGCTGGTGTTCTACAGTGCAATGCCTCCATGGATAAGTTGGCCATGCATGCCAGCTAAGTCTCTTTCTCTTGCAGCTGCCTCCTTAACAATTCATTTTCAGTTTCAAGGTGGCTTCTTGTAATTGCTTCCCTGTCTCTGAGAGCACTCAACTCTCTGCCCATTTCTCTGAGTTTGTTTTCCATATGGCCAACATCCTCAACTCCTTTGGATTTGGCTATTTTCATCCACCTATGTGATCTTATTCTTCCTTTCTCTAATTCAAAGAATAATGGAATTGCAATTTTTTGTCGGATTATCCTTCCTCCCTCAAGTAGATTGTAATAGGTGGCAATACTAGGCTGGGGATTAGGTTCTTGTAGCTTTGTTACTTCCTCCTTTACCTGTGGCTATCCTTCCATCCTTTTCTCAAGCTTTTGGGTCTCTTGCAGTTTTGACAGTGTCTCCTGTAGAACTATTTGAGCCTCTTGTAGGACTATTTTTGGGTCTTGCATTACTACCTTTTCCTTCAATGTGGAAGATCTAGGAGTCCCCCTTTCATATGTAATAGGTGACTTGGAAGGGGTTTCTTTCCCCTTGGTAGAGGGTGAATATTCAATTGTAATTGGAATTTTTGAAGAGGGTTGGGGTTTGCCTATTTTGATTCTTGTGCTCTTCCTACCCCTGAAATACATGGAGGCCTGTCTTTTCCTCTTTTGCTTTGGCTTGATTGGTGTATTGAGGGTAGTGAGGGTAACTGTTGCCTCCCTTTCCAGAGTCTCAAGGGACTCTTCTCCTTGTTCTGCCTTTTCTGCCTCTTTTTCTCCTCCTCCTGTCTCTTTTTTTGTCTCTTCCTGCTCTGTTTCTTCATCTCTATCCTCCTCAATTTCAGTTTCTTCCTCCTTCCTTTCTTGTTATGCTAAGCCACCAGTGGCTTCACCTTCTCCCCCTTGCTGCTCTTCCTCCTCACTGCCAGTAGGATTGACATCATAGGTTAAGGCCTTTATGTCATCCTCAGCTATCATGTTTCAAAAAACTTCCCATGCTATAGGGAGTTTAAATGTATGGAGGGCTTCCTCCACTAGGATTTTGATTAACCCATGGTGAGCTAGCTGCTCTGAATTTCCTGCTTGAACCTTAGTGCTGGAGTCAATGAGGGACTTTAGGAGGAAGTAGGGTATACTGAGCTTCTGAGGTGTTGGAGTGTCCATGCCATACCTTAATTCATGGAGGATTCGAAAGTGATAACCATAGACAATGATGTACCTCCCCTCACAGGAAATTTATTTGATTATTTGATAGCTACACTCATTCCAAGGATATGGTATGCTAGCCCTTCTAATTCCATTTTTATCCTCTTCAGGGATTTCATTGTTTTGGAAAAAAAAATTATTGGCAGTCTGGCCAATTGGTTTCTCATCCTTACTCCAAGGCAGCCCAAGAGGAAGGGTAGTGACCCTACTGATAAATTCAGGGGTTATCTCCATGGAAAGACCTCTAAAGGTAATAGTCACATGAGTTCTTGTGTGGGGTACCAAAGAGAGAGCAAAATTTTGGGAAATTTCCTCATCAAACCCTTGGAATTTCTCAAAGAAATTCATCCAATTTGCCCTTGTGAAGATGTCCACCACTTGGGGATCTAGATGGAGCCTAGTGGAGTTAGTGGGATCCTTTCTGATAAAACCTCCTGTCATATTGTCTATACTCTTTTGGAAAACCAAATAGGGAGGTGAAGCCAAAACTTTAGATAAAAACATAGAAATAGAGGAGACTATGTTTTTTTCAAATAAGCAAAATTTTTTTTATGCATTTTCTCCTCTCCTAAAGACTTTATTTCCTCCTCAAATTGAACCCACTTCTTGCATATATTGATATTCAATAGGGGGCATGCATGAACCCTACCTCTTCAAACTGAAAATCGTGCTAAAACTCGTGTTTTCTCCCTTCAAAACAACTCCCTGCCCCTCCTATAGAAGCCTGATGTCCCTCATGTAAAATTCATGTAGGTTCTCCTGTAGAAAATGCCGAGAGCAAGAATATGGGAGATATCAATGGAGGACGATGGTTACAAGGTTGTGGAGGCACAAGAATACAATTGTAGCTGAGTTACGAGGAGAGAATGAAGGAAAAGTTGGTGAGAATGCTCGGGGAGGAATACTTATTACCCTTTATGGAAATTTCTAGTGATGAGGGGTGAGCTGGTAAGGTATACGTTGGCCATATTCGGACCATTGGTCCTCACCTGCTTGGTCATAATTTTTTCTCCTAGTAATCATCTCCCATAATTGCATCGGAGTTCACACTTCTTCCACTACCTGTCCTTGGCATCTTGTGTTGGAGTTGATTGTGCGCACGTGTGGGTGACATCTCGGATGAGTGGAGTCAACTACATGAAGGGGGCCAAGTTAACTGGCTAGATTTCCTTCGTTCAACCTCAACCATTTCATTGCTTTTGCATGACTTTTGATTACACTAATGCAAACATAGGAGCGAATTAGTTACTTACCTATGATCCGAATGTATTTGTTGTGAGGTGTTGTGGCTCTCTCTCTATTGCATGCCTTTATTTCTTTTTATGCATGTTGTCTGCTTGTTGATGTGTGGCTGAATCTTGTGCAAGTTATTCTCTGTCTGGGTCTGAGCTTCAGGTGCCTTCACAACCTTCATGTGTGCATTCTCCCACTGCTGGTGATGGGTTTTGATGGGATCAACTACTACAAGAATTCCTGCAGGAACTCCTGTAGCTGCTTCTCCCCTTGAAACTTCAGCTTCTTCCTGTGCCTGGAGCTTGAGGATGATGCCATAGGTATAGTTAAAGATGGAGAGGTAGTAGGTAGGCTTCAACTGAGATGGATGGTGCTGCTTCCTCTCTTATTTTTTGTTTTTTCCTTTTACCGAAAAACTATTTTTCCTATGTTTTTCTTGGACAGAAAGAAAAATTATGCTTGGGGTGTGATGCAGGCTTGGAAATGATGGCAAAGAGGTTTTAATAATGTAGGAGGGTTTATAGGTTCTTCATGAAGCTTCCCTATCCCTCAAACTTCCTTCTGTAGCCACTTCTGGCTCTCTGTAATTCCTACAGGGGCCCCCTGTAGAAAACACAGAGCCTCCTCTAGAAAACACAGTTTTTGAAAAAGAAGCATAGTGGGGTGAAAGAAATGCCAAAAATGATGGAGAAAAGTGTGGAGAAGATGAAATGGGTGCTGGTATGAATGTCAGAGTCCCCTTGGCACCTTCTTCTGCTCCCTATAGTCCTCCTACAAACCTGCAATGCAACAAAAACTCATTTATTTTCTCCCTTTTTTTGTTTTCTTTTTTTTTGGAAAACAACTAGGGTGCCTCAGAGAGGTTTTCACCCTAATTTCCTACCTTGGGCACCTCCAAGGGAGGTTTTCACCTAGGGATCTTATTTTTCCCTCTTTTTTTTTGTCATCACTGGGCCGCCTCAGAAGAGGTTTTCAACCCAATGATGGGATTCAAGTGCCTCATGGAGGTTTTCACTTGAGTCCTTATTATTTTTTTATTTCTTTTCTTCAGTGAGTGGATGAAGTGGAAGCTGAGACATGCTCCACTACCATCACTATTTTATTCAAATCTTCAATAAATTCTCACTTGGAGAGGGGTTTCTTGTGAACTTTTAACCAATGTCCATTGACAAGCATGGGGATGGCTTCATCATCAATGGTTCTGATCAGAACCGAACCATTGTCATTGCATTTCTCCACATTGTAGGGTCCCAGCAATCTTGTCCTCATCTTGCCTTTGAAATCCTTGTACCTTGAATCATAGAGTAGTTCCCAATTTCCCTCTTGGAATTGCTTCTCCTTGATATTTTTGTCATTCCATATCTTTCTCTAAAGTTGAACTACCTATGTATGGAGAAGGGCTTGCAATCTATATTCATCCAATCCATTGAGCTGAAGTAATCTCTCCTTCTGTGCATGGCTAAGGTCTAGGTCCAGCTGAGCTGCCATCCTTAGTGTATTGAACTCAAACTCTATTGACAGCAAAGCCTTCTTCCCATAGACCAATTCATAGGGTGTAAACATTGTGGTGGTCTTCCATGTTGTGTTTTAGGCCCAAGTGGCCTCAACTAATCTATCCACCTAGTATTTTCTACTACTGCTCACTACCTTGGTTAGGATCCCTTCCAGTGCTCTATTGGTGACCTCCACCTACCCATTGGCTTGTGGATGGTAAGGGGTGGAAGTCCTGTGCTTGATTTTATGATCTGTGAGTAGGTCTTCAATCAAATTGGAAGTGAACTGACTGCCTTGATCTATGACCAACTCCCTTGGATACCTAAACTTGTAGAATATGTTTTCTCTCAAAAACTCAGCTACTTTTTCCTCTGTCACTACTTTGATTGCTTTTGTCTCTGCCCACTTTGCCAGGTAATCGGTGCACATAATGTTATATTGTTTCTGCTTTGAAGGAGGGATGATAGGACCCACAGAGTCCATGCCCCACTTCTCAAATGGCTCAAAGGTCACTTGAGGTTGCATGGGAATCTCATCTTTTGGAGTAGGTTTACCCATCCTCTGACACCTGTCACACTGGCTAGTATATCTCCTCACATCTTGATGATGAGTGGGACAGTAGTAGTCTGCTTGTAATATCTTGAAGGTAGTTCTTTTTGCTGCAAAATTACCTCCACAAGGCCCATCATGACAGGCCAGGAGGATGTTAAAGACTTCCTCCTCCCTGACACATCTTCTCAATATCTGATCTGGGCCAAGTTTGAAGAGATTACCCCCAATCCAGGTGAAAGGGGCACTTTTTCTTACTATCTTTCTCTTCTCTTTTGAGGACAGGAGTGGTGGGAACTGTGTTGAAACCAAGTAGTTTGCTATATCAACAAATCATGGAGAGAGTACTGAGATAGCAAACAAATGTTCATCTAGCATTTGGTCATCCACCATTCCTTCTTCACCTGCAGACAAATTTACTTAAGACAAAAAGTCAACAACAACATTTTCTTTACCAAGCTTATCAATAATGGTCAAATCAAACTACTGCAATAAAAGCAACCATCTAATAATGTGACCATTTACATCTAGTTTGTTCATTAAATATATAATTGCAGCATGATCAGTGTGCACAAAGGTTTGATAGACTGTAATATAATGTCTGAATTTTTTTAAGGAATGCACGACAGCTAGGAGTTCCTTCTCAATCACTATATAGTTTAACTCTACCTTTGACAAGTTCTTGCTTATAAAGTATATGGCATAAGGTATCTTTTCATCAATTTGTCCTAAGGTTACTCCTATCACTTTGTTCAAGGCATATGTATGAATGTGAAATGGCAGGGCCTAGTTTGGGCCTCTAAGAATTGGGGCAGTCACTAACTTGCTCTTCAAGGTATCTAGGGCTTCTTGACAGTTTTCTGACCATATGAACTCAACACCTTTTCCTAAGAGGCCAAACAAAGGAGAGGCTAGCTTGCTGAAATATTTAATGAATCTCTTGTAATACCCAGCTAAGCCTAGGAAACTTCTGACATCTCTCACCTTTTGAGGAGGTGGGACCCTTTGGATGATGGCAATTTTTTTGGAGTCCACCTGCAAACCTTGTTGAGATATTGCATGACCTAACATTGTCCCTTTAGTCATAAAAAATTCACATTTTTCTGGACTAAGGGATAGGTTCATCTCAATACACTTGTATAGAACTTTTCCTAGGTTAGATAAAGCTTCCTGAAAGTTAGAGCCATAAGGAGTAAAATCATCCATGTATATTTCTACTGCATCATGAACTAATTCAGAAAATATACGCAATACCACTCTTTGGAAAGTGGTTGGAGAAATGCAAAAACCAAAAGGAAGGACCTAATATGCAAAGGTACCCTAAGGACAAGTGAAAGTGGTCTTATATTGGTCTTCTAAGTTGATTTGAATCTAATTGTACCCACTAAACCCATCTAGGAAAGAGAAAAAAAATTCCCTGCCAGGCTGTCTAACACTTGATCTATGAAAGGTAAAGGAAAATGGTCCTTTTTAGTGGCTTTGTTCAATTCCTGATAGTCGACATAGATTCTCCACTTACCATGTTTCTTTGGAACTAGCACCAAAGGAGAGACCTATTGACTATCATAGATGGGATAGATGAATCCCGCATCAAGCAATTTTTGTAGTTCTTCCTTAACAATATATTTAAGTGTTGGATTCATCCTCCTTTGAGGCTACCTGACTAGTTTGCAATCTTCCTTGATGTATATATGATGAGTACATATTGAAGGGTGGATTGCCTTCATTTCCTTATAACTCTAGGCGAAGGCATCTAGATGTTTTCTCAGTAGGCTGCACAGTTCCTTCTACTGGGAAGTAGATAGGGACAGATTGATTTTCAATTTTCTTTCTCGAACGAACTCTATATTTTTGAAACAGGGAGAAGTAGGATCAGCCACACAAAGATCACTTGAGGGGTTGTTTTGGGTTTCTCTTACTATGTCTTCTAATGGTGATACACTGGGAGGTGAATTCTAAATCAAATTTTCAATCATATCATCCTCATCTTGTTGTTTCCCCCCATGGAAATTTCTATTGCACAAATTGGTATAGAATAAACTTCATCCTCATCTTCCTCCTCCAACCAAAGAGGTAGATCATGTTCTAGCAAGGGTTGGGTAGGAGGATATATGATTAACTTCTTGGACATGTGCACATTCTTTATGGTCATGTTCCCAGCTTGACAACTGATGTAGGCATCGGCTGTAGCCAACCAGGCTCTTCCCAGAATGAGAGGATACCCAATGAGCTTTTCCTTTGGCTGGAGAATTAAGAAATTAGCAAGGTACTCCCAAGAATCAATGGAGACCATTACATCTTCCACAATCCCCTCAAGGGTCACAATGGAGTGGTTTGCTAGTTGTAGCACAGTCGTGGTCTTCCTCAAGGAACCCTGGAGGTTAAGTTTGAGCATTGTGTCCTTTGTCATCACATTAATGGCAGCTCCCAAATCAATCAAGGTATGTGGGATCATGGTGCCATTGATGTGGACATCAACTACTGGGCTTCTAGGGTCCAGATATTTTGGACAGATTACCTGCCCTAACATCAGGTCGGGCAATTGTCTTATGACATTGATGGTTGGGGCATCTCTCTTGTACCTTCGTGGATGCCTAAAGCACTTCTCTTTGATCAACCTATTATAGATAGGCACATCTTTTATGGCTTGGAGAAGTGGTATCTTTACACATTAATGTTTCAATTCTCCCAGGAGTTCAATCTCTTCTGGGTAGGCTGGACTGTCATGGATAGTCTCTTAGGAAAGGGTGGAATTTCTTTAGGTTCACTTTCCTCTTCATCTTCCTCAACCTCCCTAGGTGGAGGCTGGCTATCTGGGAGGACTTTCCCAGATCTCAAGTTAATTTCTTGAATCTCCATAGCATAAGTTGGGCATGATGGTTCCCCACTATACACTTGTTGAGCATGTTTGTTGTTCGGGTTTGGATTTGGCTGGGCAGGAATTTGGGGTTGTCTTGGTGGAGAAAAAGGTAAAGGTTGTGGTTGGGTAGGTGGTGGAGGCATAAGAGCAGGAAGAGAGTTGTATTGGGGCCTCCACCCCTAATGAGATGCATTCCACTGAGGCTGCGGTTGAGCATAGGATTGAAATGAATGGGTGGTTGGTTGGACATGGTATTGAGATGTGAAGGACCAAGGAGGAGGCATGGACCGGGAAGGATGAGCAGGAGGGCCCCAAGAAGGTATAGAAGTGACTTGGTTGGGGTTGTAGTATGCCTAAGATGTCCCTTGCATCCCCTATTGGTATGGTCTAGGTCCATGCCACCTTCTTTGTTTATGTAATAGAGTTGTTCAGTGACTCCCTCAGCCCCTTGATATACAGCTTTAAGTTTAGGAAAGTAAGGGCACTTATCTGTAGAATGATTCTCTTCACAGACTGAACAAACCTCTATAGAGTTCAATGGGCATGCATTCCTGGGATGCCTCGTGGTACATCTAGGGAAAAAAATGGCCAAAGCCCTCTCTGCTTCCTCTTATTCCTTTTGATATGTAAGGTATCCATTTGCATGGAAATATTCTACAGCATCTCACTCTTGAAGTCTTCCATCATGTTTCCAATTTCTACTTTAATGCATGAATTAGAGGAAGAGGTATTGGCTATGGGTTGACTCCCCCTACCTTTCTTTTTTGACTACTCTAGGATGGTTTCTAAAAATAGTCTTTATGTCTTCATATGATAGTTGGTAGATGTCTCCCCCGGCCAGTAGATGGAGGGTGTCTAAAAGATCTTCCCAAATTCCTCTGAGTAGGACCAGCTTCAGAGACTCAGGGTCAAGTGTGCACCCGACCCTTTTGTAACTGAGCTGGAAACTCTCTTCATAGTCTTGTAGGGACTCATCACTTCCTATGGTCATTCGGAAAATTTCTTATTTAGTATATTTTGACCTACAATAGTCTTGATACTTGTTGTTAAAGGCTTGCTGCATCTGAGCCCAAGTTGTGATGCTATTGCTAGGTAATCCCATGAACTAGCGTAGTGCTACATCCTTGAGAATAGAAGGGAATAGTTTCAACTTTTTCTCATCTTCTTCATAGTCATAGGTTCAATAGATGATAGAAAACTTGAACAAAAAGGTGTCAGGATCTTCTGTAGTTAGACCATGGAAATGAGGTAGGGCGGAAGGACTTATATTCTTCATTTTGGCGTCCCCATTGGTCTCCCGAATGGGAAATGTACCCTCTATTCTCTATCCATTCCCCCTAGCATTTCTGTTTTCAACCATTGGCTCCAAGGGAATGTTTTCTTCTTCTTCTTCCCCTATAGGTTCTTCAAATATGTCTTGATGTTCACATAAGGGTCCTTCTTGATCGCAACCATCGAAGAAGAGAGAAGGCTGGCTGTGTGAAGCAGTGGGGGTGTTGGGAAAAAATATTCCTGAGTTATATCTATTCCTACGAGGCATGAAAGGAAATCTTTTTTCTTTGGTTTTTGTTTCTTTTTCCCCACATTGACAGTACCTGCAGAAACTAAAATTGATTGAACAAAACAAATTGCAACTAACTAAAATGAACTTGCTAAAGTGAAATTTGCATAATTGAAGAGGAAAGAAAGGAAATGCAGAACTGAAGGAAAAGGAATGACTAGTCTACTCTTGCTGAAATGAAATTTTCATAATTGAAAAGGAAAGCAAGGAAATGTAGAACTGAAGGAAAAGAAAGGACTAGTCTACTTTTGTTGAAATAAACTATTAGCATAATGTTGCAATAGAAAATAGAAGAAAGCAGTAATCACAGAATACTCTGACGCTTCCCCGGAAATGATGCCAAAAAAGTGGTAAGCACTAGTATTGCAGCAATAATGTTGCAACTCCTGGGATGCCTACTTTACTCTTATCAACCCGGTAGTTCGTAATAAACTTGGAAGCGTCGGTGTTGTATGCACAAGTACTAGTTCTCACTGCAGGTTGTCACTTGGTCAACCAAAGCAGGATCACTAGGAGCTCAAGCCAACTTCTATGGATTCCAGAAGAAGCTCTATATGTGATGAAAGGAAAGAAAGATTACTCTACAGATGCAATTCCAACTGCAGAAAGGAGAAATATTGAAATGTAAAGTAAACTTAGTAAACCCTAATTAACCAACTAATTCTACTTTTGTAGAAAGCACTATGAAAACCATGAAAGGAATGCCATTACCTATTCAAGGAAGTAAACAACATCTTACTATGCTATTTCTGGAAGCAAACAAGCAAAAAACATATTTTTGGATTTTTATGTATTTTTATGTGAATTTGACATGCATGTAATTTATTGTGTATGAGTGTGGTGGAAAATAGGTGGTGTTGAAGGGTGGTTTTGGGACTTGAGAGGATCTAGGATGGTGTTGATGGGTCCTCGAATGTCTCAGGTGGCCTTCTGGAGGCTTTTCCCACACTCGGACTTCAAAATAAAGCCTACAGGAAAATCTATAGGAGGACACAGGAAATCTACAAGAGTAAAACAGGGAATCTACAAGAGGCCTACAGGAGGAGGCCAAGAGCATTTTTCACTATTTTGAGGGTGTGAGAGTGGGTGATAAATGTGGATGAAGGTTGGAATGAGGTGCTAGGGCACCTAAGGTCTACCATGAATCACCAAGAGAGAAAAAGATGATTGGGTTTGCTCAAGGAGAGAGGAAGAATTTCTATGGAAAAATGCAGGAAACTAGGGCAGAATTGAGGTGAGATTTGGGAGACCTATATGGCATGGATCAGATGGAGGTTGTGATTTTTGATAAGATAGCCTCCTGCTAGAAGAGATCTACTGCAAAGGAAAAGACTGTCAACCAAGGAAATAAAGCAACAAGTGAAATGAATGCATTTAGGAAAAATAGAGTTTTGCATAAAAATGGTCTAAACTATGATCTATGAAAGGAAATGCTGGGAAATGTTGTAGGAAAGGAAAGCATGAAAGAATACTATTGCAAATCAGGAAGTGAGCATGATGAAGAAGATCTAAAGCAAAGAAAAGATGGACTATTAACCTACTAAAAGCTGCAAACACTAGAAGTCTTATGAAGGAGGAAAATCTATGTTTTTGGGGTAGCAAGAAGTTCTTTGCCTCAAATCATGGTCCTAGAGGGAGGAAGAGAGGCAAAGGCACTGTTGCTAGCCTTTTGAGTCTCTGCTGATCACTGTTTAACCTGCTATAGAAAGAAAAAATGGAAGCAAACTACTGAATCATCAAAAGAAACATATTGTTAACCATAAAAGAAATACATCTAACAACAACCTAATCTACAAACTAAAATGAAACATAGAAATAAAAGTAAAGAGGAGCTTGGCTACTTGGATTGGGCCCTAACCCAAGAGCTTCAACCCTCTAAGGTAACTCAGTGCTAGCTCAAAAAGGCTTCCATCTTTATTATCAACACAATAGCAAGATTACATGAAACTGTCAAAAAATAATAAGCTCGAAGTTGGAGCAGAGTTTACATAAGCAAAAATCCAACAAAAATCCGACCCTAGTGAAGCCCTAGGCCCCTCTACTTATACAAATGAGGCTACCAACAACTTCCTTAAAATCAGGGAGGCTTGGCTCCCAAAACTCGAGATAATCATCAGTCATCCTCCAGTTTTGTCGGCTGCCTTCTAGTGCATGATTCGGTTGCTTGTACTCCGAGCTGAATGAAGGGGAATTCAAAGTGAGGAGTAATAAATGAGCGGGATTCCCTCCTATAAGTCCTCTCCTCTATCCACTTCGAGTTATTACTACCATGTTTCCACTGAATCCTTGACTTTGACTTCGAAATCCATCAATAATCTGCATTAAATACACATTAGACCACATGGCACAATAACTAACTCAACTCACTCTATACGCATAAATATAATAAGAAAATAATGTAATAAGCTAAGAGACTGGTTGATTTCACTAGGCTACGAGGTAAAATGAGCCCATATAATTACCCATTTATGAGGCTCACCAAACCCTTATGCAATAAATTTTTTTCAGAGCTTATCATCTATGCTAATTGGCGTTGGTTATAATTAACTGAAGAGATAAGATATCGTAATCTTGCTCATGATTTGTTATCAACGCAGAAAATCATGAAGCAGAAAATATGCACCTCGCTGGCTTCATTCACCTTCCATGATGGTTGACTTATCCATTGACCAAATTGATAGAGTGCCTTCTTCATTGATCCATCTTCTACAAATCGAAATAAATAGTTTTTCCAACTAATTGTCAACTACCCGTGTGTCATGTTTCACGATTGAGGCTCTGCAACCTATCGAAACTTGGACTTAGTTGCACAAACATTCATTAGCTACAAAATTATTGTAATTCGGTAACTCAAGTAGACATTAAGCTAAATAATAAAGACAAATGACATTTATGAAATATAAGGTGATTATGTACCTGCTATTCTTGCAACCTTGTAAATTGATACCCAAATTGTAGTTATGAAGGTCAAAAAGGAAGGATTTTAGTGAAAAAGGATTGTAAAAAAGAAACAATTATGGGGTTCAACATTCCCCCACACGGAAGGCATTGCATGTCCTCATGCAAAATTTCAAAATTTGTGAGTCCTTCTTCTTACTAAAAATACTCAGATACTTGAGCAAGGACATCCAAGTTACTCCTATATTTCTTAGTATCGATTTTCATCCTCAGCTTTTTCATCAGAATTTTGTGTTGGAGACCCATAATCTTCCTCTTAAGAAATTTGTTCTGAGTTGTCAATTTATTGTTTTTCTTATACCACAAACCAAGATGTAGCAATATGTTTTCATTCTGACTTCTGTGGATTTCATTTTGTGATTTTACTACTTCATTCTCCTTCTTTAGATGTTTATTCAGTATTTCTAATTCATAAATTTCTTGTTTGAAGGTTTATTCAAATTGATGTTATTCTAAGATATTAGAATGGACTGCTTCATTTTCTCCTTGATTTGAGGATGATGTGATGATTTTACTTGTAGCTTTTCTTTCCAAATACTCTATATAGTCATAAATATCCTATTCCATAGGACCAATATCTAGATTTCTTCTAACTTGACTGGTAGTTGTGGGTGATGGCATCGGTGATGATGGAACCGTGGGTGATGGTATTAGTGATGATGGAACTGTAGGTTCCATTTATTCTTTATCTAAACCAACAAATTCTGGGGACTATCAAGACTGTTCATGAATTTTTTATTGAGCCTTGTACTTATTATTATGGAAGATGATGGTTTGGATCATAATTTAGTAAAACGGGGTTTCTTCTTAACCTTTCCTTGCTCTATTTTATCTTGCTTTATCTTCTATTTGTATGAACTTCCTTCCTCAGTGCTAGTTATCTTTCTCTTAAGATTTATCTTTTTAATATTTACTAACATATCTACGAGAGAAGTCCCATCTTCTAAATGTTTCTCTTGTTCTGGAGGTGAATTATCTTTTATGGGAAGCTTCCTTCTACTTCTCTTTGTTTTACAATTGGGATCTTTTGTTTTTGCTTCCTTGAAATGATTTCTAACTAAGAAATCTTCCCCATTGTCTCCAATATTTTCAAGATGTGCTTTAATCAAGATTTTTACTAGAACATGATGATATAGAGCACTATCGAAAGATTGAATTTTTCTTTGAATGCTACCAACCATTTTTCTTAAGCTTTGAAGTAGAAAGTATGATAGGTTTATTTCATTTCCATCTAGAAAAATCATCATTAATATTGCATGATAAAAGAACATATTACCAAATCTTCCTTCACAAGTTATGAACTTTTGAATGATTAGCATCACGCTTCTCCATTTATTCTTCAAATCCATGACTGGTATTCCCTTTATAAACTCAGAAATATTATGTTATCACCTAGATTGACCTTAGGCTGAAGGGAAGCAATTCTAGGGTAACCACAAACCACGCTTAACCTAGTAGCTAGCCCTACTAGCTTGGGAGAGGGCTCTCTCCTTTAGGATCTCAATCAAAATGACTAGATTAGATAGGGATTTTAGGCTAGGTATAGTAGCTCGGAAAGTTTTTTATTGATTTGATGATGTTTGCTGGATCAGATGGAGCTTGGCAGTAGGGTCTGGGAAATTAGGTTAGAAATGCAAGGTGTTCTATGGGGCAAGGTAGGTATAGGATTTACACTTGAAATTTAGTGAGGTGGGGTGTATAAGACCAGTGAGGAGCTGAGGAGGGAATGTTACAATCATGGGTCCTTCTCAAACAACAGAAAACATAGAATACTAAATGATTTCCCAAGGTAGAGCACTGCAAACAATGGATTCTACCTATCTATCCTGATATCATTCAATTAGAAGCACTGAAATAAATGATGGCATACATAACACATGTAAAAAAATGATAACAAAAGAATAAAATATGCAAAAGCACCATACCACATGGATCCCATAAAAATAGTTGCAATTCCTACTAATTTCCTTGCCAAACTGCTTACAATGGTGTACAATCAAGCTCTGAGCATCCAAGTGAGTCCAACCTCACCAAATGACTAAGAAAACACATAATATAGACATATAAACTACTCATCCTGACCTTCAGGGGTCGAATCCATGAGAAGAGGGGTTGTTTCAACCATTTCCCAACAAAGAACTGGAATATAGGCAGTCAAACAACTTGCCTCTAAAAGAGGGGAAACTGATTCATTTGCCTCAAAACCACCTCTAACTAATGAATCTACCCTCTAACACTATTTTACCATTACATTTACATGCCATGTCATCAATTACATCAGTGAAACCATCAATGAGGGGAGAGAAATCAAATTCATAGTAAAAACAGGCGAATTTTGGCTTCCTGAGCAAAATGGCCCTAAGCATAGTGCCACTAGTCCTAAGAGTGGCGCCACTTTCCACCTGATTTTGGAGGCCTTCCCCTTAACCAAATTGATCCCATGATAGATCATTTGAAAGGTATTTAATTCTAGTTTCTGGAAGACCTAGAATTTTTGAATTTGGAGGTCATTTTCCCCCTCAAAATTTGAATCTCCCAAGACTGCTTCTGTGTGTCCAAAAAGAGGCAGAAAAGGTCATTTTTTGGTAGTTTTTGGACCTTTTGGTGAACCAGATCTACTTCAAAACTTCTGAAATTTTTGTAGGGTGCATGTCCTCATCATTCTGAATCCAAAAATGTCAACTTTTTCTCCAATGGATTCCCCAGGAAAAAGCGCAACGCGTGGACAAATTTTCTATGTTGTGAATTTCAAAATTTCAAAAATACAAAAAATTCTCAAAATTTTCCCAAATTTGGCATGGACCACCACCATCAAGTTCTTTGGTTGGCCAAAGAGGCTTCAGCCAACATTTTGAGTCTATCTTGTTCTTTCTTGCCCTCTAAGGCGCTCCTCAACCTAGCTTTCGTCCTCTTCATTCTCACATTGCAAATTTTGTTCCGTGTCCTGTAGTGATAGGCCATGTGCCTCATCATTTGGTTATCTTTGTTGGCCTTCTACAATGAAAGCTGGTGATATTGTGAAGGTTACTCTAGAAAGTGTCACCTCATAGTTCTGCAAATGAGCCACAAAAAGTCTGGCCAAGTCATGATGAAACTGAGCTCTTTCCACTAGTTCACAGAATTCAAAACATCCATGGTGTCTGAAACAAGAGACTGCAAGTGGGCAAGCTTGCAATTATCTTAAACTGGTGGGCTCTTCTCTTAAGATTTTTCCTCCCTTGTGAGGCTTTCTCTGCCTATGTCTCTCCACAGAACTATCACTGGTTGTCTCTTCATCATACTGAAAATCACTTCCTCTGTCCATTTTTAGTTAACTCTCTTATTTTGCATAGTTTTGACAATGTATGGGATGAATGGTGTGTGCAATGGCTTGGAGGAATGGATGTGAGTGAAGCTATGGGAAAAACATAAGAAGGAGGGGGTTTAGGGAGTGATAAATGAGTGGTAGAATGTGATAACAGTGGTGAGGATAGGGGTTTAGTTATGAGGTGAGTGGTGGGGAAAACAAAAGAACTAGGGTTTTATAGTGAAAGTTATGGTTTTATATAGAGAGTGGAAACTTATGAAAATCTTTACATATGAAAACTAAATTTGCAAGGAGAGGAATAATACTTACTTTCCAAGTGTGGAATTGGAGGAGATTTGACATAAATTTGAAGTTTGGGAGCGTTTTTTGGTTGGTTGACCTAAGCGTAGTGCCACTACCTAGGAGCACAGCCCTGTGCCCTAAGTGCAGTGCCCATTCAAAAATACACTAGAAAAAAACTCCCTAAGCGCAGCACCTTGCCCTAAGCACAACGTCTCCTTCCCTAAGCACAGTGCCACTTTAGGACGACTTTTGACTGCCTTCCCGATGTCCAAATTAGGTGGGTGATAGCTCTTTGGAAATATTTTCGAGTCTACTTTCCAGAACATCTTGAATTTTTCAATTTGGAGTTCATTTTCCCTGTCCAAAGTCCAATCTCCCAATACCAGACAGAATGTGTAGAATGAGGCTATTAAAATGTAGAGTGTTGTTTCAGTCAATGTTTGGAGGTCTTACTAAACTCCAAATTGAGTTCATGATAGCTTATTAAAAATATCTTTGTTTATAGTTATCATTTGACTCATCAAGCAAGTCATTTATTTTCCCCGGATAGGAGAAATATTTATTTTCCCAAGGTCACTCCAAAAGTGCATTAACTCTCTTATAGCAATTGTATTTTTGACATTTGTCTAAAACCATGACATCTGTGTAAAAACTGAAGGAGGTTTTACTTCTTTGTTCTATGCTGGACAAAAACCTCTCTCACTTTTGTCAAATTCATCTTTTCTTTCTCAGAAACACAGTTTGAAGAAAAATCATCCCTTATGTGTGGTGAATGGCTTGTTCCTTGGAATGTCTTCTTGACAAATGATGGAGACCTGAGGTTTGATGATATGAAATTGCCTCATACCTTCTGATATCTCTCATTCCTCCTCTACTCAGATATCTCTGCTCCCATAGCCAACCCTAGCTCAGTGGGAGAGGAAATTAGGGTTTAGTGCTTGTTCTCTTTCGCTTTTGCAGGTGGATTTGTGCTCATGATAACCCGATTTTTTACAGTGGTAGGTGCTTGGCAACATCACAAGATGTTTAGGAGCAGCTGGGAACCAATATTACATATGAAAACATAAAATTACATCATTAATGGAGATAAAAACAAAATACCCTATTTTCACCTCAAAACAAGTTTTGAGGTGAGAACTACATTAGGCTTTTAAAATGATAAATTATGGCTTTGCTAATCATTATTGGCCTCCTCATGTCCTTGCTGATAATTATTGGCATGTAATTATTGGATTTGATCATGGTGGGACCCTAAAACCTAATGAGACCAAACCCTAAGACCTAGAAATGAACTGCAGAGTAAATATGAACCATGACTGAACTATATGGAAGAGGATCAACAAGTACAGATGATGAGGGAAAAACTGAAGTGATTACCACCATCAGTGGATCCATGACCTAATGGAATGTAAACTCATCAGTATGGGACTCCTACTATGAAATGCAAAAGAGCAGATTTTGATCACTGATGGTAGTGTAAAGACACTGACACTAACATTAGCTCCAATGGGGATGGTAGCTCCTTGGAGGTGCCAAGAACACCATAGAACCAGTAGCCTTATCCACTAGGCAATGGAGTCAAAAATTTTCAAAAACTGAAACTGACACAATGCAAACTGAAATTGACTCAAGACTAAAACACAACTAACAAACTGGAAAAAATGCTCAAAATGGAGCTTATTCAATAAAACCTACTCTAATTGTGCCATTCATCACCTGATCAAGTGAAATGAAACAATCAATGCAACCAAGTAAGCATTCTGGTTGCTATTTAAATTCTCCGCAAGTGCTTGCTTATGAACAACCAGAGAGAATGACTGAAAGGAAACTCCCATGAAAACTTGTAAACAAATCCAAATTTCCCCAGATTAAATAATATGGATGCTCTCTTTGACTCCAAAAACACTACATGAGGATCTTGAAATTCATGTGCAGTGGGACTTAGCTCATCCAATGGATTACTTTTCTTCTCCTCATACAATGAATGCAAACTTTCATCTAAGCTTTGTGACAAAACTTCTACTCAAAATGACAAAGAAACGGGTTGTTGGATCTAGTTTGTATCAATATTTTTTTCAAGCTCACAGTTAGCTAATGGAGAAGGATTTTGACTACAGATATCATCCAAAACATCAGCTATTGGATCGTGAAAAACTTGAAAATACTGTTGCAACCCATTTTATATTATTTCTAATGAGATTGCATGATTTTCTATAAGTTGCTCATTTAAAGATATGCTATGCGAAATTCCCTTCAAAAACTAAAAAGATTCAAAACATAATGGTACGGAATCATTTTGCATCATTTTATCATATGTTCCAGCTTCCAAGTCTTCATCTGCAACCTAACATTCAATGGCATTCAGGGGTTGCAAATCTAGATATGAGAAGTCTTGAACAAGGATTTCATTTCCCTCTAGATGGTCCAAATCAAAACTTATCGACGGTTGATTTCTGATTGCACGAAAGTTGTCTCTGATGAATTCAAACGAAGTAAAACAAAAGGGAAAAGATCCTTCACTTACTTCAAAATTTTCTTCACTTTCCTCCTCACTTCCATAGCTGATATGCATCGGTTGATCATTGTATTCGAGCTGCTAAAAGTGAACTTCCTCCTTCCACAAACCAGCTACTAATTTGTCTACAAGACTAGCTTCTGTTTGGAGAACATAATCATCAAGCATACATGTCATATCAACAGATCTCTCTTCTGCAAGCTGACCTATAAAACAATCATTATCAAATCTATGACAACTGGGATAAGAAAGAAAAAATTTTGGATCAGCCACTTGTTCTTCTTCAATCAGCGAGCCATGGTCTTGAACATCATACTCATTCCTTGTGGTTATCTTTTGCATGATTTCTTCTGTTGCACGTACCAAAATGTCGAGCTTTACCTCTAAAGATGTTGATTCCTCTAGATCTATGTTCTTCATCTCTTCTTCCTTCAACTTTTCTCTTCTAATCAAGAGATTAGCCTCTACATCTACTGCACTATTATGCATCTCTTCAAGTGTTGTAAGGTTCCTTTCCCTCAGTTGAAACTCCATTTCTGGATCAAATGCATCCGGGTAGTGCAAGAGACCGGATCCAGGAGGAGGCCTTATATTAACCAGCATTGAAAAATAGACTTGGTTAAATCTGGTAGAAAATTGTTGTATTATCTCCCCTGGCTATCTTTTCAGTTGGTTGTACTCTTCTAGAATTAAGAAAGGGTTTTGTTTGACCACCCACTTGTTGAGGAAAACTTTGACAAACTGTTGGAAATCTGATATGCTTGCATCAGGCAGGGTTTTGAACCAACTCTTGACTTTGCCTTGCAAAGAAAGAGAAAAAAGCCTAATACTGACATCCTCTTCATCAACTTCAAAAATGTCAAGAAAAGACTCAAAATTCAGTACATGTCTCTCAGCAATGATGTTGTCACATTCACCATCAAATATTGGTAGATATAGGTAATGATTTTTAGGGAAAGCATGGGATATAGGAGGTAAAATCAGAGGTTTGTATCGATCTAGAAATTTTCAAGGTGTAGGAGTATATAAAAAAGCTACAAAATCAGTCTTGGTTTCTTGAGGCTCATCAGTTTTAAGACGGTCATCATAAGATTCAGAAGAAGGGTCTTGATCAGATCAAAGGCATGTGAACATTTTGTATTCACAATCTTCGAAGGCAAAGAATCAAATGTAGGTCTAGGATCTTTTCTCAAATACAGTATACTTCGTAAAGCCTTCTTGAAATTCTTGAGAAAAGAGAAGAAGTAATTTATAACAAAGAACATAATGTCTTGGATGAAATTCCAACTTAAATATCTGATCTTTCCATATTGTCCTTTCATGTTTTTGTTGGTCAGATTCATCCTCCAGTGGAGTCCTTGGATCTGATCCTGAAACTAATTTAGAGTCAGACCAAGAAAACACATAATATAGACATCTAAACTACTCATCCTGACCTTCAAGGGTCAAATCCATGAGAAGATGGGTTGTTTCAACCATTTCTCAACAAAGAACTTGAATATAGGCAGTCAAACAACTTGCCTCTAAAAGAGGGGAAACTGATTCATTTGCCTCAAAACCACCTCTAACTAATGAATCTACCATCTAACACTATTTTACCATTACATTTACATGCCATGTCATCAATTATATCAGTGAAACCATCAATGAGGAGAGAGAAATAAAATTCATAGTCAAAACAGGCGAATTTTGGCTTCCTGAGCAAAATGGCCCTAAGCACAGCGCCACTGGTCCTAAGTGCAGCGCTGCTTTCCACCTGATTTTGGAGGCATTCCCCTTAGCCAAATTGAGCCCATGATAGCTCATTCGAAAATTATTAAAGTCTAGTTTCTGTAACATCTAGAATATTTGAATTTGGAGGTCATTTGCCCCCTCAAAACTTGAATCTCCCAAGACTGCTTCTGTGTGTCCAAAAAGTGACAGAAAGGTCATTTTTTGGTAGTTTTTGGACCTTTTGGTGAACCAAATCTACTTCAAAACTTCTGAAAATTTCCAGGGTGCATGTACTCATCATTCAAAATCCAAAAATATCAATTTTTTCTCCAATGGATGCCCCAGGAAAAAGCACAATGCCAGTGGCACTGCGCTTCTGGACAAATTTTCTGTGTTGTGAATTTCAAAATTTCAAAAATACAAAAACTTCTCAAAATTTGCCCAAATTTGGCATGGACCACCACCATCAAGTGCTTTTCTTGGCCAAAAGAGGCTTCAACCAAAATTTTGAGTCTATCTTACTCTTCCTTTCCCTCTAAGGCTCTCCTCAACCTAGCTTTCATCCTCTTCATTCTCATGTTGCAAATTTTGTTCCGTGTCCTGTAGTGATAGGTCATGTGCCTCATCATTTGGTTATCTCTGTTGGCCCTCTAAAATGACAACTGGTGATATTTTGAAGGTTACTTCGGCAAGTGTCACCTCATATTTATGCAAATGAGCCACAAAAAGTCTAGCCAACTCATGATGAAACTGAGCTCTTTCCACTAGTTCACAGAATTCAAAACATCCATGGTGTCTGAAACAAGAGACTACAAGTGAGCAAGCTTGCAATTCTCTTAAACTGGTGGGTTCTTCTCTTAATATTTTTCCTCCCTTGTGAGGCTTTCTCTACCTATGTATCTCCACAGAACTATCACTGGCTATCTCTTTATCATACTCAAAATCACTTCCTCCGTCCATGTTTTAGTTAACTCTCTTAGTTTGCACAGTTTTGACAATGTATGGGATGAATGGTGTGTGCAATGGCTTGGAGGAATGGGTGTGAGTGAGGATATGGGAAAAACATAAGAAGGAGGAGGTTTAGAGAATGATAAATGAGTGGTAGAATGTGATAACAGTGGTGGGGATTAGCGTTTAGTTATGAGGTGAGTGGTGGTGAAAACCAAAGAATTAGGGTTTTATAGTGAAAGTTAGGGTTTTATATAGAGAGTGGAAACTTATGAAAATCGTTACATATGCAAACTAAATTTGCAAGTAGAGGAATAATAATTACTTGCCAAGTGTGGAATTGGAGGAGATTTGACATAAATTTGAAGTTTGGGAGTTTTTTTTTGTTATGAAACTAGCTCACAAGAAGATAGAAAAGATAGATGAATGACTTAGAAATAAGCCTCTTTCAGGGGGCAACCTCCTTTATATTACACAAATGAATAATTCTTGGATGATACAAATGATAAGACCTCCTTTCTATATATAGGATTCTAAGGGGTCATAATATAATCAGAGCCGACATAACAATAATAATGTAAGGGCACAATAATAACAATAGTGGCTTCCATGGGGCATAATAATAACAATATGGGGACTACATGGGTACAAAAATATAATAAGGGGGTTGTACTAATAACAATAAGGGGTTACACTAGTAGTATAGGGGCTTAACATGCCCCTCTCCTTCAAAAAGTGTTGTCCTCAATGCTTGAGTAGTTCTTGATGCTCTTGTATAAAATTCTTGTCCTTCCATGTGGAATCTTCAGTAGGTAAGTTCTTCCACTTGATGAGATACTCTGAAATTGATCGATTTCGTAGCTATCGGATTCTTGTTTCTATGATTTCTCTAGGCTCCAATATGATTTTTCCTTCCTTGTCAAGTTCTGGCAATATTGTTTGAACTGGGATCTTCTGCAACTTTTGAATCAGTGGCCACACTTCTTCATCCTTCTTTCATTCAAACCTTGTTTCATTATCCAATCTAGTTGGATAATAGAAATGGCACACAACAAAGCTTCCATATCCTCATCCTTTCTTAAGAGTGCATTTGCCACAACATTATGCTTCCCTTTTTTGTAGATGATTTCAAAGTCATAACCCAACATCTTTGTGACCCATTTTTTCTACTCTTCTAAAGATAATATTTGTTCTAAAAAGTATTTAAGACTATCATGATCCATTTTTACCTTAAAGTGTCTTCCCATTGGGTAAGGTCGCCATTTCTTAAGTGCACGTAGTATTTCCAACATTTCCTTCTCATAAATAGCTTGCTTGAGATGTAGCCGTAAAAATACTCAATCACCTACATCAAAACGTTTTTCACTACGATGTTGATCTTCCTGTTGTTTCATTCGATTCTGCACCAAAGTGGCATTATCCCTTAAAAGTTGGAGAACTTGTTGTTGATGCTTGATGTGATCCTTCTATCTTGAGAGTTTGAGGAGTGTTAATTTCTTCCAATTCTTTACAAGATATGATTGGATTCATTTCTTGATGCTTGATGTGATCTTTCACTTCTTGAACATTTTTCTTCTTGATATGTGCTTCTATCTTGATAGTTTGAGGAGTGGTAATTTCGGACAATGCATTACAAGATATGGTTGGATTGATTTCTTCTTTCTTGATGTGATTTTTCACTTCTTGAACCTTTTTCTTCTTGGTATGTCCTTCTACCTTGAGAGTTTGAGGAGTGGTAATTCTTGCCAATGCTTTACAAGATATGGTCGGATTCATTTCTTCTTTCTCTAGGGTTGGATCCTGGCATATATCCTCTTCTTTTGATGTTTCTTGATCCTTTTCTTCCTCCTCTTCATACTTTATGTAAAATAATTTCTTCTCAGCACACTTATGACCTTTAGTGCATTTTCTATAACAATTGTAACAAAGCCCTTTTTCTCTTTTTTCTTCCAATTGTTGTGGTGTAACCCTTGGAGGTTGTTGAAGGCTAGGAGAAACAACACTTCAATCTTTGTAGTTGTGAGGGGTAGAATTACTTCTTGCCACAATTTTGCTTTCCACTTTGTAACAAAGCCTTTTTTCTCCTTTTTCTTCCAATTGTTGTGGTGTTGCTCTAAAGAAGGTGTTTCTCTTTGTATCCTCATAATGTGCTATAATTTCCTCCGTGAAAATTGACCACGTAACAAGTGGTTTACGAGAACAAATACCTTTATACCATAAAAATTGATCTTTTTCTAAATATGAGGATGCAATACATACCTTTTGTAACAGTGGTACACCATGTAGATCAAAATATTTCTCCATATGTAGTATCCAATTTACCGAATCCTTGCCATCAAACTTCCTCATCTCGATTTTTCTTGATTTTAGGAGCTCGATTTTGAAATGACTATAACTCTTTAATTTCAGATCTCCACATTCTGAAAATTCTTCCTGTGGGCTCTCTAAGTTCTCTTTCCAATGCCACCAATCTAATCAAATTTAGATTCTCGAAGAAAGAGTTATGCACAATCTCCCAAGATGACCTGATTATATACCCTTTCAGAAGAGTGCACTTGTATGAAGTGCCATGTGTCATTGTTTTTACCTTCGGATCTAAACAAATATACACAGGAAACTATAGTCCGTCCTCTTTCTATAACTTCTTATGAAATTTTAATCTGATGCTCAAATAAAATTTATGACTATTTTCCCCAGGTCATCTATTTGGAATGTAATTTTGTTGTCTGCAAAAATGCCAACTTCCTCATATCATATCTTCGTAAATATAGCACGAAAAAGATCTGAAAATTGGACCCAAGGTTCAAAACAATTTCAAACCAATTGGGTTTTTTTTTAACATATAAAATGGCGCAGAAAAAAAAAGTTATAGCGAAAATTCCATAATGACCTGTTTGGAGTAGCGAAACCCTAGAATCCAAAGCTCTAATACCAAATGTTATGAAACCAGCTCACAAAAAGATAGAAAAGATAGATCAACGCCTTAGAATTCAGCCTCTCTGAAGGGGCAACCTCCTTTACATTACACAAATGAACAATTTTTGGATGATACAAATAAAAAGACCTCCTTTCTATATATAGGAGCCTAAGGGGTCATAACCTCTTAAATTCAGACCTGAGGTTCAAAACAATTTCAAGCCAAATGGGTTTTTTTCTAGCATCTGAAATGGTGCAAAAAAAAAATAAAAAATTTATAGCAAAAATTCCATGATGACCTGTTTGGAGCAGCGAAACCCTAGAATCCAAAGTTCTGATACCAAATGTTATGAAAGTAGCTCACAAAAAGATAGAAAAGATAGATCAACACCTTAGAATTCAGCCTCTTCGAGGGGGCAACCTCCTTTACATTACACAAATGAACAATTCTTGGATGATACAAATGAAAAGGCCTCCTTTCTATATATAGGAGCCTAAGGGGTCATAACATTTGGTATCAAAGCTTTGGATTCTAGGGTTTTGATGCTCCAAACAAGTCATTATGGAATTTTCGATATACCATTGGTTCTGTGACATTTTAGGAGCTAAAAAAAAACCATTTGAGAAGAAATCGTGTGGAACCTGCGGTCCAAATTTTAGATTTTGTCTCGCTATATTCTCGGAGATATGATCTAAGGAATTTATTGTTTTTGCAAAACCCCAAATTACATTCCAAATAGGTCACCTAGGGAAAATATTCATAAATTTCACTCTAATACCAAATGTTATGAAACCAGCTCACAAAAAGATAGTAAAGATAGATGAACGCCTTAGAAATAAGCCTCTTTGAGGGGGCAACCTCCTTTACATTACACAAATGAATAATTCTTGGATGATACAAATGGTAAGACCTCCTTTTATATATAGGATTCTAAGGGGTCATAATATAATCAGAGCTGACATAACAATAATAATGTAAGGGCACAATAATAACAATAGTTGGCTTCTATGGGGCACAATAATAACAATATGGGGACTACATGGGTACAACAATATAATAAGGGGGTTGTACTAATAACAATAAGGGGTTACGCTAGTAGTATAGGGGCCTAAAATTTTTGGTTGGCTGGCCTAAGCACAATGCCACTACCTAGGAGCATAGCACCATGCCCTAAGCGCAATGCCCGTTCAAAAATACACTAGCAAAAAACTCCCTAAGTGCAGTGCCTTGCCCTAAGTGCAGCACCTCCTTCCCTAAGCACATCGCCACTTCAAGATGACTTTTAACTATCTTTCCAATGTTCAAATTGGGAAAGGGATAGCCTATTGGAAAGCTTGTCGACTCTAATTTCTAGAATATCTTGAATTTTTCAATTTGGAGTTCATTTTCCCTATCAAAAGTCCAATCTCCCAAGATTGGTAAAAATGTGCAGAATGAGGCTACCGAAATGAAGAGTTTTGCTTAAGTCAATGTTTGGAGGTCTTCCTGAACTCAAAATTGAGCTCATGATAGCTCATGGAAAATATATTTTTGTCTAGTTGTCATCTGACTCATCAAGCAATTCATTTAGTCAACCCCGCTATTAGAAATATTGATTTTCCCAAGGTCACTCCAAAAGTGCATTAACTCTCTTATCGCAACTGTATTTTTGAAATTTCTCTAAAAGCATGATTCTTGTGTACAAACTGAAGGATATTTTTCTTCTTGGGTCTATTATGGACTAAAACCTCTCTCACTTTTGTCAAATTCATCTTTTCTTGCTCAAAAACACAGTTTCAAGAAAAATTGTCTCTTATGTGTGGTGAATGGCTTGTTCCTTGGAATGACTTCTTGACAAATGATGGAGACCTGATGTTTGATGATATGAAATTGCCTCATACCTTCTGATATCTGTCATTCCTCCTCTTCTCAGATATATCTTCTCCCATAGCCAACCCTAGCTCAGTGGGAAACGAAATTAGGGTTCAGTGCTTGTTCTCTTTTGCTTTTGCAGGAGGATTTGTGCTTATGATAACTTGATTTTTTGCAGTGATAGGTGCTTGGCAACATCAAAAGATGTTTAGGAGAAGCTGGGAACCAATATTACATATGAAAACATAGATTTACATCATTAATTGAGATAAAAACAAAATACCCTGTTTTCACCTCAAAACAAGTTTTGAGTTGAGAACTACATTAGGCTTTCAAAATGATAAATTATGGCTTTGCTAATAATTATTGGCCTCCTCATGTCGTTGTTGATAATTATTGGCACGTAATTATTGGATTTGATCATGGTGGGACCCTAAAACCTAATGAGACCAAACCCTAAGACCTAGAAATGAACTGCAGAGTAAATATGAACCATGACTAAACTATATGGAAGAGGATCAACAAGTACAGATCATGAGGGAAAAACTGAAGTGATTACCACCATCAGTGGATCCATGACCTAATGGAATGCAAACTCATCAGTATGGGACTCCTACTATGAAATGCAAAAGAGCAGATTTTGATCACTGATGGTAGTGTAAAGACACTAACACTAACATATTCATACCTAGATTCTTGAGAAAAACCCTCCACTCTCTTTCTTCAATTCTTCTATTATTAAACCAACTTTCTCCAATTCTTAGAAATCCTGTCACTTCTGCTATGAAGGATTTTTTCAACACCAGCTTCACATTCCCAATTTCTACTTCAATATCATCATATGCCTTAGCAAAATATTTTGCTACCTCCTTCTCATCGCCATCGAATTTCTCCACAAATTGTAGCCATTGAGCTTGCTGAAACATTTGTTTGACCTATGGATATCCCTCCAAAAACCTAATTCCATTCGGCTCTGACCTTAAATGACCCCCATGGCAGAGGAAGTCTAACCCACAATCACTCTTTTGACAGGTTTAAGGAATGGGAAGGAATTTGAGTATGAAATGAGTTAGGAAAACAGAGTTTAGGCGAGAGTGGTCTTAGCGCTAAAACAGGGTTGAGTGAAATGGAAGTGTTCGACATACAGAGGAATGATGAATGGGGAGGTAAGGGTGATTTTTGAATTATATCATGGCTAAACCCGATTTGGTTGACAAGACATTGACATTTTCATTAAACCAAAGTCATGTGAAAACAATTAAGGGTAATTATTCAATATGGTTGTTGGGCCTAAGAATTATCCTTAAAATATGTCCACTTTCACTACATTGACACATTTTCTCACCTCTATTCCACCACCATTTCACCACATCGGCTTCATTTTTATCATTAAATGGGTTACCATTATGTTTTCCAAAACATTATTAATTCTTAGTATTTTTAAGTGAATTTATGGTTAAACTTTAGAAAATAATATCCATATACTTATACCTAACAATTGGAATGAGAAATTTGACATGTGTAGGTACAAAGGAAGCTTCCAAGGAATCTGTATGTAGCACTCTATGTTCAAATTTGAATTGGAGGAGATCATGGATCTCATGGAGAAGATCATGGACCTCATGAAGGAGATCATGGAGGATAGGGTTATGTTTCACCATTGGTTGAGAAAAATGTGGATCAAAGGAGGGAATAGTGGGTCTAAATTTATGAGTTTGTTATCATAGCTCATGTATAAATAGGAGTGTTATCTCCTTCATTTGTAATCTTCATTTTGTAATCTTAATTTTTAGAATTTTATAACATCATCCTTCTTTTGTAATCTTAGTATCTTATAGGTTGGTAATGATAAGTTAGATTTGGAGAATCATTGTAATGGTTGTAATTGCAATTTGAAATTGATGATGAATAAAGCAAAGCTTCTTTAATCTTCTACATTTGACTTCTCTTGGTGTGCTTGTGAATCCTTGGAAGGATCCCCATTGCCTAGCAAGTACACTTTTATTTTGGTAGGATTTTATTTTATGTTTTTTTTGTGAATTTCATTAGATTAAATTATTAGGTTCATATGTTTGAAATATTAACGAATGACCTTTCGTAAGAAAGTATTAATGTTTCCTTCAATGAATTTGATTTGTTATTTAATGTTTGATTTCATTAGTTTAAGTTTCTGATTTATATGCTTGAGATATAAATGAATAGTCTCTTGTAAGAGAGCTTTAATATTTCATGCAATCAATCAGAATTAGGTTTTGTTGATTAAGATGATTAGAAATATTAACGAGCAGTCTCCTGTAAGGGAGCTTTAATATTTATTACACTTATCACAATGTATTTTAATTTTTAGATTTCATTTTGTTAAATGACTAAATAGATGTTGGAGATCCCAATGAAAAACCTCCTGTAAAGGAGCTTTGGCATTTCTTCACCTAGCTTAGTTTAGTTTATCTCTAAGTCCATATATATTGGATGATCCTCGAAGGTTACTTACCCGGATTGATAGTAAATGGAACTCTAATTTGCATCTGCATTTTAGACCAAACATTTTGGCGTCGTTGCTGGGGAGGATAATTTGGAGATAGACTTAGGAAATTAGTTTTATTGCAATTTATTTTTATGGACTAACTTGTGAAACCTAGTGACAGCAGGATCTTCATAAAGGAGTTCAAGCAAGGACAATAATGAAGATTGGTTTCAAAAGCACCTTGCGCCAACTCCAACAAAAAAACAGGTTACTCACAACCTTGCAAACAATCAGGTAAAAATTTTAAATTTAGATGTGACAATTTTTGAATTTTTAGTCTATAGGTGGCTTCACTGGAAGCATTCTTTTACCTAGGAAATAAAAAAATCTTTCAAGTTAAAGGTAGAATAGATTAGACAAATAAAATGAGATCTCGTAAAGTTTTCTTTTAGCCTTGTTTTAAAAAAAAAATAATAATAAAAAAATCATCAACATTTCTCATGAATAAATTTAAGTAAGAGCCACTTCATCCATGCTAACCTGCAAAAATAAAAATAAATCAATAGGTTAGTATGCTCTCTTCCTGCACTTCAAGCGATGAGGAAGATCAGAAAATCTATTGATTTACTTTCAAAATTAAATAAAAATCTCTTGTTGGGAATTTGCACAAATCATTAGAACTACAAGCATTATAAGAAATCGAAATCCTTTTTTTTAATTCTTTATTTTCGATTTCAAATTTAAAAATTAAATTTGCAGTTTAGTGATTTCATACTTGTGTTAAAACCTCTCTGCATAAAAATTTTATGCATATGTGCTCGGACCATTTCTTCAAACAAGCCAAATCTACATATAAAAAATTCAATGTCGGTCTTTAGGGAAGAAAGTTGTGATATATTTAAGGTAGAAATTTGTGATAAAAACCCATTCGGCTTGATCTTAATTGCGATAATAGCTCGAGGGTTGAAAAATGTGAATACAATCCTTTTCAATCAAATTCAAATACGGGGTCCAATCAGACTGGATATTACTTCAAGCGCGATATGAATCAAAGATCAATTGCTTCTGCGTCGTTTTCCAGTGCATTTGGGGAGAATATTGGTAACCACGGATTTAATCCAGTGAAAAATGACCATCCTAAGCCATTTGCAAAGAATGTATGATCTAAACAGAATGATGATGTGGAGTTGGGCATTCGAATATGTGTCTAGAACCCTTTTACTTGAACATCTGAGAGTGTTTAAGGGGTTACAGCCAATTCTTATTTTAAAGCACATGAAGACAGCAGGAGTAGCTCTACATTTAGAGGAAGCATGGAGCATAAGTTAACGTCCAAAAACAATAGTGAGAAAAATGTTAATGTGGCATGTGGATGCTCAGTTTATTGTTGTCCAAGGTCAGTCAATGTTAAAAGCACAGTGGATGACCTTGACCATGCCAAGAACTAGAATGATAGCTTGGTCGATAGTGAACAGTGAGCCTCTAAGCCATCTAAGATGAACTATGGTAGTGTAGATAGTCATTTGTACAACACAGAAGATGCTAAAGAATTTTTCTATACCATAGCATCCAAACCAAAGTCTAGCGATAGATTCAGACACAAACAAGATTTGTGAACTGGAAGATGTGACAAAAATATATGACACTACATTTGTATCTCAAACTTCTAACTCCAACACTGACAGATTGAAGAACAATGTTGATGAAAAGTATGAAAATCCATTTAATAATCAAGCATAAGTCTCTTGATCATTTGGATGAGGTGCCTGCACATTTGATAATCCATCTGTAGTAGAGATGCATCCTTCTCGCCCAAACTTTTCTAGTTCTACAATTGACAGCTCAATTGGACCGACAACTTGCGGTCCAATTCCTTCAACCTTCATCTTTAACGCATTCAGTAAGTTTGAATGTGGGAGCCAAAAAGCCGCAAGTCCACTGCTTGAACCATTTTCATTCTCTGAAGGTTTTGCCTCTGCCTCTGTTTCACATGCATTTAGTAGTGGGTCTACAAAATAAAGTGCTAACAAGGTTAATATCTCAACCAGCACTGGAGAAATGGGAGAAATTCCTACAAACTGGAAGATTCACGTACATAGGGGAAAATTTGGATTGATAGATCAAGGAGACGGATTCTTGGCAGATTAATTGCATGAGAAAAAAAAATGGCCGCAACTGTCTCCCATTAAAAGCCATTTTTATCTCGCGCAGTTTTCCAAATAAGGCTCGAGAGAAACCCGCATATCTCCCAATCGATTACAAATTGGCGTAAATAATTTATAGGCTTTATCAATGTCCCTGTTCTAAGAAAAATCCACATTTTATTTTTTATAAATTCATTTTTATTTGACTAGAAATACAGTTTTAAAATTATGTGTCAAAATTGCTACACGTTTCTGGCAAACTGCTATGATGAAAAATGTTTTCTATATTGAACTAGAAGCCAAATAATCTTTTTCCTCGATGCACTCTCTCGATCACACCATCCCAACTTGTACAATCACTCTTACATGAATCAATATAACCTACAGCCACATATCCATATACTTTTCCTTTATTGTTATATGTAGTTTTATTTATCATCTTGCCATCCAAACAACCACAATTTGAGCGATTTAAGCGAGTTGAGTAGGAAGATGTTGTAAAACTATAAATTATTTTGTGATTGCATGCATATTTTCTGTCATTTCACCAGCATAGAGATTCGATCTGTAAAAGGAGTCACCATCTAATTGTTTCCTACATAATCAGTCAATCTAATATTGAAAGGAGTGTTTTATCAAATCAACGCAACTTTAATGTACATTTGCTGATGTGTTTACTCTTGGGAGTATGTTCTTTGACAAGTTTACCCAACACATATTTGTTGCTATCCTTCCCATGCTCTGGTTAAGTGACAGGCCTCCTACTTCGCCTTTTTGTATCAAGACTCTCCATTGGTGAATCCTAATCTTTGACTGCACCTTCAACTTCTTCTTCAAAATCCCCACTCCACAATGTGTGAAGGAGTGGTGATGATCCGATTAAATAGATAGAATTTCTGGATTGTTACGACTTGTGGGGGTATCCGATGCAGAAGTCGTTTTTTTCTCAATGCAGAAAAAATATTTGCTTTTTGGAAGCTAGTTTGATGACACATGCAAACAAAGTCCAAAATGTGTGGAATCATTGAATTTACTTGCGAGGTTTTGAAACCTTTTATTGTTTTAATTATCTATCTAGTAATCTAGTATTTAATCTTGTGTAGGTAATTCACAAGTTGTTGGATTGAATTGTGATTTAGTTATGAGCATAACTCCACCAGTTTTCTTTGAATCTAGTACTAATCCAGAAATGTCCTCCAACATATTGGCCATATCATAGAGCCAAGAATCACCCTGCTTTCCGATGTGCAGATTATTCTCTGCATTCTCAAAAGGAGCCACAGGACGACAAATTTTAACAAAAAAAGATTATTAGATTACCCTCACATATCATATGCATAGAGAATTGTAGGATGGGCCTGCGTGCAAGAAAAAAAACAAAGTCTCCATTCGGTCCTCACCTTGAGAAACATAAGACTGCACTAAGACGGAGGTCTCTAGGAACCCTAGCCCTATTGCAGTGTGATACCTCCTGTAGTACCCACTCTAGTTTCATGACTCTAATATGACATTATCTTACATACTTTAGTCTACGAGCAACTCAGGCTGAGGATCTAGAAACGTGACTCTATTATCAGTGAATGTGATGGTTATGTATGTTCTCTATTAATATTATGATTACGATATAATTAATGGTTATGGGTACTCTCTATTGATATCATGATGTTGATAGTAGTAAAGGATAGACATGTTTCTATTGATGTTATAATGATGATAGCTTTGATCTATATGTATGGTTCCATTAAGGTTATGATGATGCTAGCCATGATGGAGGTATCCCCTATGTTAGCTACTTACATTAGTTCTGGTTCACAATGAACAATGATGTGAATGATCAGGTGATGGTAATAATGCTATTATGACAATGACTAACACTGAGAAACCTGGTTACTGATTATTATTGAGTATGGCAGGAAACCACTAGAGGCACTCGCACATGACGAGTTGATGACACATGGTTTGATGAAAATTTATATTATTTTATCTTTGAAATTCTAATCGATTTTGAAACCTGCTATATATGTTTATCTATATTCTGATGATATGTTCATGGTTGCAGGCACAGATTAGTTGCTTGGTTGAATGACTCACATATGGGTGATGGGGTTGTACAAGTGGATGGAACTACATGGGAGGGGTGGGATAGTGTCCCTGATCTCACCCATTAGCACTCCCGCCGTGACTTGGGCTGGAATGGTTGAAACACCTTCGCCTTGAAGATCACGATGCCATGAGGGCAGGTCCCCAAGTTGGGTCGCTCATGAGGATTTTACCGGGGGGTGCGCATCAAGGCGGATTCCTTGATCCCCGACACCATTAGTCTCACTATAGCAGGCAACATAAGAGATGATAGCGGTCTATGATGTTGCACCTATACTTTCCCCTCGTAGTCACTGGATGCTTGAAGGGAAAGTGGTATGGCACCCTTGGAATCATTAAAAGTAAATAATAATAAATAAATATAAGGAATGAAAAATAGGTAAAGTTACATCAAGGGTAAATGATGATTAGAAACCAAGGTAATTAAATCAAAAATAAAACTTGGAGTAAGGAGAATCATAGGAAGAAATAAAATAGAGTACCTTAAAAACTCTACCCTTCTCATGTTAGAAAATACTAGGTAGATTAGGTGGTTTAATTAGGTAAAAGGGGATCCTAAACCAATTAAACTTAATTAAGAAAAGGGGAAGGTGAATTAAAATAAGAAAAATAAATTAAATTTAGAGAAATGTAGAGAAGCTCCATGTGGCATCAACCAACATAAGGATATCCCTCTAAGAGATAACCTGAGTTAATTTAGGAAGTAGATTGGGGATAAAATCTTGACTCATTAATTGACTCCAAGTAATAAACACAATTTAAGGAATAAAATGGGGGAATAAAGAGAAAACTAGGAGAAGAAATAGGAATCTTGTGAGGTGAGGAAAATATTAGTTTTAAATAAAAAGTTAAGTAAATAATTTTGGGTGACCCTTGATGAGAGAGTAACACATGGGTAGGTGAATAATCAAGCTATTAAATAAATAAAAAATATTATAATTATGCATGACATGCCAAGTGTCATCTATGAGGACTCTTCTAAAAGAAGGGGCAAGCCATGGGAGAAGGGGATTTTTTTGGGAACCCTATGGTTGGGCTGGATGGGAGATGATGTCAAAGCAGTGATTACGATCCTATAGTGAGTTTGGTGAGGTAGAGGATTTTAGAGAGGGGACACTTGAGCCAAGGAGTGCTCTCCTCTACCAGCTATTGCAATTCTCCATTGTACAACCCCATTGCAGCTCGGGGGTCCGCGGGGAAGAAGAGCACCCAAGGAGTAGGCTGGGAGGTTAATCGGTGGGTCATCGCATTCGGATCAAGTACATCGCCATTCATTCACGGAAGTGATCGACAACAAGGGAATACTAGCAACAGCAAGGCAAATGGAGTCTCGTCTTCTGGTGAATGGTACATATGTGTTGCAATACTATTTTGGTCTTAGTTAAATGTATGTAAGTGTCATGATATGTTTCTTGAAATGAATTCCTAATGTGTTTCTCTTCTAGTTGCATTTTGCTGTGATTGAAAAAAAATAAAAAAATATGTATATAGCCTGGATGTGGCCCTTACACTTGAGTATACAACTGATCCTTACATATAAGATCTGCAAAGATAGTTAGGACTGCTCCTTGAAATATAGCAGATGCATTACATAATCCAAAAGGTAAAACATTATAATCATATGTTCCCCCGGACAAGTAAATGTAGTTTTTTCGTGATCCTCTAATACTATCTTGATTTGGTTATAACCACTAAATCCATCAAGAAAGGAAAATAATTTTTTCCCTGCCAATGAGTATAGTACTTAATCAATGAATGGTAGTGGGAAATGATCCTTAAGCGTTGTCTTATTCAGTTCCCTATAGTCTACACAAATTCTCTATTTCCCATTTTTCTTAGGATCTACAAATAAGGGAGAAACCCATTGACTATCAGAGATGGAGTAGACAAATCCTACTTGTAATAGTTACCGCAATTCCTCTTTCAGTATCTCCTTCATCATTGGCTTCATTATTATTTATGGTTGTCTTACTGGTTTGAATGTTTCATTTGTGTAAATGTGATGGATACATGTTTTTAGATGGATTCCCTGCATGTTTGTATAGTCTCCTAATCCCAAAAACCATTTTAATGTAACTGCTTTAAGACTAGCGGGAAAAAGATGAACCTTAAGTGTATTATCAATATAACCATAAGTACAACATAAGATATCAAATTCAAACATGAATAAATCAAGATCTTCAGAAGACATTCCATAGCAATTTGGTAAAACTAAAAGTCGATTATTCTTCATTTTTACCTCTTCTCCCAGAGTTTCCCTAGTATCCAAAAGTAGCTTCTTCATCATTTTCTATTTCTGCATCTTGTCTTCTCTTATGATCATATTCTTTTTTGGCATCTTCCTCACTTTTCCTTTCTGCTTCTCTTTTTATTTCTTCCTCCATTTTTCTTTGTCATTCTTTTTGTTGCTTTTCATATTGTACCCTTTGTTCTAGAGTGAGTATTGGGATATTAGATCCTTTCCCTTCTTTTGCCATATTATTTTTAGCAGTTTCAAATTTTTCAGTAACAAATTGAGATTATGAATTTTCAACTTGTTTTGTTTTTTCATAAATAGTTTCAAAGATAATGTGATCTATTTGTTCAAGAATAGGCTGATCAATTGGCTTTCTTGTCTCTCTTTGTTTTCCTATGGAAGATGTTCATGTTTGTTTTTGTTTTCTCTTCACTTTATAAGCTAACAAAGTTTGTCTTTCAACAAGCGTTAACCTTTGTTCTAAATGTTTTTTTTTTTTCTTTTTACTCTTCCAAAGTTGGTTTTCCAACAATTGGTGTAGTTAATTCGAATGTAGGTAGTCCTGCTTCTACCAATGGTTTAGTTTTATGTATCTACCATTTTCGTATCTTTTTCTAGTCATATATAATCATAATAGAAAAATCATAAGTACAAATTTTTGTTTTATTGTTTTGTTTAAAGCTTCCTATTTTGATTAAATCTGAATGTGCTTCGTCAGCAATGGCGCCAAAATTGTCAGGTCAATTTACTAAGTAAACTAGCGCAGGTGTTTTATTTGGCAATCCGGATTTGTAGACTTGGAAGAACGTCCAAAGTATATGGATTTCAGGTAAAGTCAATTTCGGAAGGCAAGGCTCAAAGGTTAAGGGAAATTCATATTACAAATAAGTTCTAAGTTTAAAGAAACTAAAAAGTCTCTGATTCAAAATGCAGTAAGTGAAGGAAGAGGCTCCTAATTTAGAATTTCACTGTTGCATAATAATAAAACCCTCAGTTGTTGCACCGAGTTTCCCAAATTGGATTTTTCCAGGGACAATTGTCCAAAAATAACTATCATATTTTGTGTGTGCTAGCATTTCTTAGTTTCTAGCATTTTTATTTCTGCAACATTTATTTTATTTGGTAAAGAAATTGCATTATGATTAATTCGATATTAATCAGAAAATTTATTAAAGTGTTAATTAGTTAGGAGAATTAATTCCAGTTGTTGCATTTCAAGGAATTTTCACATGTTTGATTGAGTTTGAGTAGCCTTTGACCTAACTATTTTGAGTAGATTTGACCACAACCTATACAATGTTGATTGATGGTTTGGCCACTTGTAGATTGACTGCAGGAAGACCGCATGTATGGGTTGAATGCAGATATGTTGACAATTGACCACAAGGCTGAAGTTGAGCAGGCCAAGTTAACTATAGAGATTGAATGTTTGACTATAGTTGATTGAGTTGGTTTGATTGACTTTGACCAGTGTTATCTCATTGTTATTTGACCAAGTTTGACAGGTATTTGACTTGGATCATTGGCATAGATTTCTAGACAAATTGCTAATTTGTAAATCTTGCGAAAGAATAATTTCTCCTAAAGAAAAGTTGTTGGGTTTTCTTCCAAGGTAAAATTATTGTCTCTATTGTGCATGGTTGTATTTCTATGATCTTTACTATTTATGCTCCATTTATTGTTGATATTTTTTAAGTGTAATTGCTTAATGATATCATTGGCATAAGAATATTGTGCGAAAAATCATTAGGAAGTAATTATCTATCATAAAATTATATTATACCATGCACCCTTGTAGAGTTTCAACATGGTATTAGAAATTTGTTGAAAGATCAGTCATTGAAGTAAGCCTTAGAGACCAAATATTCAACAACTTGATTGGGTTTTAGATCTCTTGTCAAAATGGCACCAAGTCTCAAAGTTGAAGACAAGTTAGATGGTACCATCAACTTTATATCTTGGATTACCATGATACTCTTTATCTTGGAAGAGAATGACGTCCAAGGTCATGTGAAGGAAGTTATTCTAGAGCTGGAGGGAGTTGAGGAGAAAGGAAAGCATAGGAAGAATGAACTCAACACTAAGAGAATCTTGATAGATTCTATAAATGACCACTTGTTTCCACATGTTGTTGAGTTGAAGATTTCCAAAGAGATGTATGATGCCTCGGTGGGATTGTATGAGAGCAAAAACACTCATAGGAAGTTAACATTGAGGAATCATCTTCGTAATGTCATGATCACTAAATCAGATTTTGTTGCCTCTTATCTTACGAGAGCCTTATGATTGAGAGATGAGCTTAGATCCATTGGAGATATTGTTGATGATTTAGAACTTGTTACAATGACTCTAAATGGATTTCCATCCTCTTGGGAGCCATTTTTGATGGAATTTGTGCACAAGAAAATCTACACAAATTTGATAAGCTATGGGTTGATTTTGTCTAAGAGGGAGCCAAATTGTTGTCCAAGAATAGCTTGCAGAGTCCCCGGGATGAAGAAACTAAAGCCCTTGTAGCTCATTCAAGGAAAGGGAAAGGAAGAAGGAACTTTGGAAGGTTTGATAAGAAGAATACAGGTAGAAGACCCACTCCTATTCAGGATAGAAGAAGGATATGTCAAAGATCAAGTGCTTCAATTCTCATGATTTTTGACATTGTTGCTCCTAGTTTCCTCAAAAGAAAAGGAAGGGAAAGTAGCATGTATCAACAATTGATGTTGATGATGATGAACAAGAACCACAAAAAAAAAAGACAAAATAATATAAAATTGATGAAGGATACTTTTTTTGGTAGTCATTGATGATTTCTACCATGAAGGACAAGGATGAGGTTTTCAACGAGATCCAGGAGTTCAGTGCTCATGTATAAAACTTGACAAGGAAGAAAATCATTTTTTGAAGTCAAATAATAGAAGAGAGTATAATTTCAAGGACTTCAATGATTTATGCAAGGAGGCAAGGGTCAAAAGGAGTTGAAAATTCCCTACAACCCTCAGTAGTTTCTTCCTTATTCGAGAGATAAGTACTTTTGACCATATTTTTCTCCCTTTATTATTTTCTTTTGGTCAACCTCTTTTCTTTGTATTTTTCTTGGTTATGATTTTTCTTCCTTGGAATATTTAATGGAGTTTGATGAGAGGAAGAACAAGTACATTGAGGAGGATACCAAGGCAATGATTTATGCAACAGATGGTAGCATCGAGAAGTACAAAGAAAAGTTTGCAGCAAGAGGGTTCTCTCAGAAAGAGGAAGTAGACTAAAAGGATATTTTTTGCTCCATTTGCCAAATGGTTAGTGTTCGAGAGGGAAAATTGGATAGATTGTTAGGATGTCCAAAATTGTGCCATATGACCAGAAAAGCTTCCAATTCCGAGGGAGTATACAATCAGGTGGAAGGAGAAGCCTTCAAAGAGGATGTCATGGGTTGAGATTGTTAGAAAATATGCTCAGGGACATGAAGTCTCTAGGAGTTGTATGCCTTCTATGAGGGGACCATGGTAGACAACAGAGTATGCTTCAGTGACAAAGAGAGCAACAATGGCATGATGATTTTCTTCCATGACAAAGGGAACAACCAAGATTACCATAATAGGATTTTCTTTAGTGTCAAAGGAGTTGGCCTCGGAGTTTCAGGTGAAGGATCTTGGCTTGATGTATTATTTCTTGGGATTGGTGGGTGGTAGAGATCAAATGAGATCTTCCTTTAATAAGTGCATTACATTGTTCATATTTTGAGGAGATTTTGTATGATGGACTACAATCCATGGCTACACCTATGGTGACAAATATGAAGAAGCTAGGTGATTTTGCTTCAGATTTATATTTGGTGGATCCCACAATGTACAAGTAGTTTATTGGATCCTTGATGTACATGGTTAATACTAGGCCAGATCTTTTCTTTGCAATGAACACCATGAGCCAATATATGGTTGAGTTGAGCAAACAATGTGTTGAGGTACCTGTGTAGTATAGTTAGATATCGTTTGAGATATGTCTAAGGTGGTGAACTGAGGCTACATGGATACACTGAATTAGATTCGGTCAAGAGTACAGAGGACAGAAAAAGCACATCAAGGTATTACATTAGCTTGGTATCAACTATGATATCTTGGTTTAGCAGGAAGAAAATTTTTGTCACACTCAGTACATCAAAGGCAGAGTATATTGCAGCCAATGCTACAATTCACAAAACAATGTGGTTTCATAACCCACTTGCATGGTTATTTGATTAGGAGCTTAAGACGATCTTGATATTTTTTTTATAATCAAATTTGTGATAAGATTTTGGAGAATCCAGCTTTTAATGACAAGTTAAAGCACATTGAGATCAAATATCACTTCATTCAAGACATGGTGCAGAGAGGAGCAATGAAGTTCCAATACATATCCATAGATGAGGAAATTGTGAATATTCTCACCAAGCATTTGTTTAGAGAAAACTTTGTATACTTCGGAGACAAGCTTGGCATGATGCAGAATGTCTCCCTCGTTGAGAGGGAGTGTTGATGTCTTTGCAGGATTGGGCAGATATTCTTCCACGTAGTCATGTTGATTTGACTAGTTGGGGAATTATACATTCACCTTAGAATCCATACTAATTTGGTTGGGCCATGCTGATTTTGTTAGGGGTTAATGGCCCAAAGGAAAACCCTATCCTAAGAAGCCATGTTGATTTGGATGGGTCATGCTGATTTAACCAGGGAAGAAGGATACATTCACATGAGAAGTTATGCTAATTTGGTTGGGCCATGCTGATTTGGCTAGGGGTGAATGGTCCAAGGGTAGAATTTCTCTTGAGAAAGCATGTTGATTTGGGTGGGTCATGCTGATTTGACTAGAGGAGATTGATACATTTACCTGAGAAGTGATGCTAATTTTGCTAAGGGTAAATGTCTCGGGATACTCACATTTCCTGCTATAGGATGGAGTGATCTATATTTATAGACGTGCATTTTTAGAGGCACTACATTAACATAGCAAGATCACAAACTTTTCTAGTGGAAAAGAAATTTTAACTAAGGAGAAATTTATTTTTAACTAAGGAGAATACCTCCCTTGTTAATAGGGAGTGTTGATTTTTGTGTAACATCAAGAAGTATTCCTGCATGGCTAAATGGTCTTCAAGTCGACCTAGAAGAATTAAGTAAATTTTATTTTTACTAAAATCAATTCGGCCCATGAAATTCAAGTCAACCAACCATGAGCGGGTGTGTCTTGTGGGTTGTGATGCCTCATTCGACATGTATAAATAAGATGACCTTCATGTCTCATTTGATCATCAACAAAGAGTGAGTTTGATCTATTTTTTTCTAAGGTCTATCTTCTCTCTTGGATAGTCACACATGTGAGGAAGGAAAACAATTTGATCTAGCCCTTTGACTGAGGTTGACCAAACCTTGATGACCTTTGTTTGATGGAGTTTTACCGGGATTTGACCAAGTTTTCTTACTAGATTTGACCGCAATCTTTATAGTGTTGACTGAAGGTTTGACCAACCACAGATTGACTGCGAGAAGGTTGCATGTACAGGTTGACTATAGTGATCTGACTGTAGGTCTATTGACCATTGACCGCAGGGATAACCACAAGGTTGAAGTTGACCAGGCCAAGTGTATTGTAGATTTTGAATGTTTGACTAGAGTTGACTAAGTTAGTTTGACTAGTTTTGACCAATGTTATCTTGCTACTGTTTGACTAGGTTTGAATGGTATTTGACATGGATTATTGGCACATATTTCTAGACAAATTGTTGATTTCTAAAATTTACTAAAGAATCTCTCCTGAAGAAAAGTTGTTGGGGTGTCTCCCAAAGTTGGGTCTCCTACGATATAATTATTATCTCTATTATACATGGTCATTTCTCTATGATCATTATTATTTCTACTACATTTACTGTTGAAATTTTCTAAAGTGTAATTCGTCAATGATATCAGTAACATAATAACATTGTGAGGAAAATCATTAAAAAGTAATTATCTGGCAGAAAATTGTATTCTACTGCACACCCTTGTAGAATTTCAACACTTATATGCTAAATTGAATTACATGTTTATAATTAACAAAAATAACATTTTCTGATTTATTTTTTCATAATGAAGTAATGACCTGGCATGTTCCTTTTATTACTAAATATTTTCATTTATCATGTTGCATACATAGATTATTACCGATTATTAATTTTGTAACTTGGAAAAGTTAAAAACGCACCATGTTTCCCACATGTTTGTACAAGCTTCTAACAATGGAATGAAAATAACATATGAACTGAATCTTCAAATGCAACTAATCAAACATATGAAGATTCAGAATTTTACTTTATTTGAACAAGAGGTAATGTGATCTTGGCAGAAACTTCCTATCCTGCTCAGATTCAATTTAACTCGTGTATATGCTTGTTGAGTGAACCCACCTTTATTTTGTTTATTAAATATTGAAAATCACAATAGAGAGGCAAACTAGGAAAGAGTATAAACATATTTTAAATTACAACAAGGAAGGTTGCATCGCAGCTAGTCCCTGCCTTGGGGATTTTGTTAGAAAATTTTGGAAGCCTCTCAAGTTCATAGTCATAGTGCTGGCTAGCTCTGACTGTTGCTGAATTATCAGCAAGAAAGGGACCATTTGGGTGGCCAGCTCTGACTGTCACTGAATTATCAGCAAGCAAGGGACTGGTTCCGTCAGTACTTGTCAGGCGAGTGCCGAGAAGGACATCCTAAGCTTGAGTATTGGCTGCTGAGCTCAGTGAATTCAGTCATAAGTTTTCTAAAAAAACAAGGAACCCAGAACTACGAAATACAAGTCAAATTTGCCAGCTGTAAGTCAGACCTGAAAATACTCACAGGTTATCCACTGCCTGGTGAGTCCAACTTGTATTTCTGGGCACGATGACTGGCAAAGCGGTCACATTGAAGGAGTACAGATAGACTGGAATGGTATTTTGCAAGGTGTAGATATGCACTGGCAAGGAAGTGGCTCTTGTACCGTTGTATTGGTCTGGCCGAATGATGTTGCAACACTTTCTCTTATCACTTGCCGAAGGCTTTATATTAATGATAACACTCTAAAGGCCTTGATTTTGTCTTGTTTTTGGGGCAGGGGAAGCAATGGCCGAATGATTCATAATATTATGACGCCTAGAAGTTTCCCAAAGGTTTTTTCTTAGTATCTTTGCTTTCTCTGGAGTCAAACGCCCCAGAGTGAATTGATCCATTACTGTTACTGGAGTAGCTGCGTTTCCAAACATAAATATTGAGAGAAGAGCTACATCCAACTTTACGGAAAAGAAAATTCCACCCACGGCACAGAGTCGTTTTCTCAGAGAAGGGCCTGTACTCCAAAACTCGAACTGAAATAACCGCCATAAAGACAAACCAGGCTGGCTATACAGAGCAGAAAAACAAAATGAAAATTAAATTATTCAATGCGGATGTAACTGGGCAGCCTATCTATGTGCACGAGGTCATTTAAAAGAGAAAACCACAGAGAAATAAAATTACTCAGTGCATATGAAGCATGCAATCTCTATGTATAAGCATATAAAAAGGATGGAATACCCTCTGTTCCCAGCTTATGTATGCCAGATAATTCATAAATCTTCCTCTGGAGCACAAACTTCGAAGAAGTAGCTGCCCGGGGCGGGGCTTGGCCAGCAATACTAAAGTAGAAACCTTTTTCGAACACGTTTGGCAAACAGAAATAAGAGCCCTAAACAATAGCATGAATCTTTTCACTATATGGTATATACCTTATACAAAGTGATGAAACTCAGTATAAAATGTGTGAGGGACGAAGTCGGAGCGGCACCCTTGTGACTTGGGTGATTGTACAACAAAGGGAATTATAAAGGTCGTTTCTAATAAAGCTAATGAGTTGTTGCACATTGGTGCACGATGCATAACATAATAAGAGAAAAGGCCAAGCACTATAGCTCAAAAGGAAGCACGCAAGGCCAAAGACGCCACGTCACAAAAACACAACCACGTATCTCTCACGCTGAACGACAACCTGCATGCTTACCAAATGGTATATGCTTCTGAGCTGAGATTTGTCAGCTATTAGGAGATGCAGACGATAAGACGAGTTGTTGCGTCAATTATTTAATTGTTAAATAGTATATAACACATATAAATTACATATTTTTTCCTAGTGATCTGCCCTCTAACTTCAATGTAATGTCTTTCTGATTACGAATGCATGCAGGCAAGCTAAATTCAATGCATCTGGACTTTGCTTTATTTTAAAGTATCTTCTTGCAATGTTGGAAGGATCAGCAGATTTAATCCTTTAATTTTCCTATAGTTAACTTTGGTTAACTTTGCCATAAGCTTGATCAGGGGATCAGATCTGATTCTCCTCTGTAATTTCCTGCCCGGATTTTTCCAGGGACAATATGGCCATGTGTTGAGCAGGATTACCTAATAGATTTTTGTGGTTTCTTGCTGGAATTTTCATAAATTGCAGAGGAAAGTAAGTGTATTGTGCCGTCAAAGAAAGATGAACTGCAAAAATGACATTCAAGATGGAAGGCTTGAGAGTAAGTAAATCTTTTCATGGCCCTGAAGTTAAATCATTCACAGGAATGCTCACTTAGAAGGTCACCAGAGACAATATGGCTACGTGTTGAGCAGGATTACCTAATGGATTTTTGTGGTTTCTTGCTGGAATTTTCATAAATTGCAGAGGAAAGTAAGCGTATTGTGCCGTCAAAGAAAGATGAACTGCAAAAATGACATTCAAGATGGAAGGCTTAAGAGTAAGTAAATCTTTTCACGACCCTGAAGTTAAATCGTTCACAGGAATGCTCACTTAGAAGGTCAATTTAAGGGCCACGAGATCATTGGCTTTCAGGACAAGATCTCAAAGCGAATGAGAGCTTCAGACTAATTGGAGCTTAGAGATTACATTCCAAGTGATCCCCGAAGGCTTCCTTAAGTCAGGAATAGAGTCCGGCCTTTCCCTCGGCCTCTGTAGCTATATTTTTTTCCCTTCTTCTAAATGGGATTTTCCTCACAGGCAAGTGCCGGGAGGCGCCTTAAGGCAACTTACAGTTATCAGACTCACCTACATCGTATGATCCAGTAGCTCGGAATCGGGACAATGAGAAAGCAGCCTGACTTCAACAGCGCAAAGTACAGGCAAGGGAACACGCTTTGGAACAAGAACAACGAGGTGCTAGTTAGTACGTCCGATGAGCGTGCCAGGATGTTGTAGGATCAATTTGTTGGTAGTATGAATCATGTTCATGCCTTGGCAATAGTGGTTTCTACTTTTCACCATAGGAAAAAGCCCTCTGCAATTGATTAGGTTGGTTATCAGTTCCCTTTTTTTCCTTTTTTATGCCACCGTTTGAGTTCATAATTACAGAGAAATTTTCAAATTGTTCAGAAAAGAGAAAATAATATGATAAATTCAAATTGTTCAGAAAAGAAACAATATGATAAATTCAAGCGAAATTTTCAAATTGTTCAGAAAATAGAAAATAATATGATAAATTCAGGCCCTAGAGACCTGTGTTCTTCATGTCTACTATAACGGCATAGGTGGTCTCTGCGGGAGGTGATTCTATCTTTCAGAAATGCCAACACTCCGCGGCTTGATTTTCCATTTGGTCATGGAACAATGCTTCATCCAGGTTAGTTACCAGCTCTTGGGGGTAGTCTTGACTCAAAGATATACTCTATCTATTCTTCCCCGATATCCAGTCGATGGTCGACTCCATATCTCGGACCATCGCACACCAGCTCAAGACCCGGAGTCTTTCGTGATCGTATCCCTCTTCTCGTATGGAGGAAGGTCTTCTGCCTGCGAAGATACAAATAGAAGCAGTATGTATGAAAGTCTGGGGTGAGTTCAAGATATTCGGCATAAACCCTCTTTGCTTTTGCAGCCTGAATGACCAAGTGGACTTGTTGTAGAGCAACATGCAGAGTAGACACACGGCAAACAGATTGCAAGAGTGAGTCTTCACGCAGCAACCTGTACCTGTATGTCTGATAGTACAATGTGCCAAGCATTATCCCAAGCATTAAACGCTTAGGATTAATGCTAGCATTAAATTGCTCTAACACTGAATCGCAAAAACTGATTATTTATAACCTATGTTTTTTGCCTCCGGCCTCGGGAAGAGGCCAAATAACATAGTGAATTATTATGTACGAAAAAAGTTTCGATATACTCCCTCAACCTGCGCTAAGAAGCAGGTCAATTAATGTTAACATCGGTCTTTCTGACTACTATAGTCCCTGGCCATTGCCAGATGGCAAGGACTAATAAAGAAGCGATCTAAGAGACAGGAGACCAACCAAGAAACATGCTTGAATCAAGAAAAATCTCTAAATATAAGAATTATAGGGCAAGTATCTTGCTTATATGTGTTGCTAGTATTGCAAGCCATAGTATTTTTTAAATAGTAGCTCTGAATAATCTCCAAAAGTCGTACTGCCATTTGATTTAGCCAATTGCAACTCAATCTACATCATTACAATGGCAACGTTAAATTACAAACGTGCTACTCGTCACATTTAGGAACAATTCTAGGTATCATTCCTGATTAAACATTGAATTAAAAAAAACATTAATATAATCTATAATTTGGTATACGAGCCTTCTTTCGATGAATATAATTACATACCTCTTTATGAAGATGACCGAATGAATCAAGATTAATAAAAGGTTCATCCCTGTAGATAAAAAGGATTAGAAATTCCAACTATATCCTTGGGGTTCATAGAAGTTCAGATGGGCCATGAAACAAAAGTTTAAATGATTTAATAAAGACTGGCCGAACAAATTAAAATCATATATGAATGTGCATATATGACTAATAATGAATTAGATTATCCCTTACAATCCTTTTAGAGATTGTAACTAAATGGTTTTGAGACCAACTATAATAATGAAAAGGACATTACCACAAAACACAAAATAATTATGTAGTATATGTGCTAAAAAGAAGATGGTATGGGATTTACAAATATTAAAAAAGGTTGTTCAAGGGACTTCGGTTCCCATACTCAGATCTCGTATACATGAGCACTGGACACATCACTCTGAATAATGATTGCTTTGGAACCAATCATTCAAGCTAGCTTGTGTGTTGACACATTCATTCGAGAGTGATTTATGCTTTTAAGCCACTAACCTGGATCCCAAGTGTTATTTTAGGACCGCTACAAATTTGTGAAAGCTTGTGGTTATGGTGAAAGCTGATTATGCAATAATCAATTACATAACAAACTTGTTAAAAGAAACAAGGATATAAGTTCTACTATGGTATAACAAAACATTCTATTTAAACATTTTATTTATTAAATAATACATTAAATATTTGAGAAGAGACCTTAGTGACTTTAAGCACAACTGAGGTTGAGTATGATGTTATTAGCATGGATAGCTATGAGGCAGGATAATGAAGCTCTTTGGAAAGCCTTTTGAGAATGTTCTAGATATGACATTGCAATGACAAAGAGTGGGAACCAATTGGTAGAGAATTCCATATATATTGTTGGGGTTGAGATACCTTCATATATTGAGACAATGTTGCAATATGAGACAAGCTTAGGCTTGTGGTTGGCACCTTGTTGAGAGGGAGGACGAATTATAATATGAACATGATGATATATAGAGAGTATCACTGATCGAGAACAGTGAGCCAACTCTTCCCCCCTGTTTGAGCTCCCAAGGTGTGGAATTGAGATGGAGGCCTCCTAGGGTTGAGGGATCTCTAGACTATAGGGTAGTAGATGTTTTTCCCCTATCTCTCACCCATAGGTTCGGATATGTTGCTCCCCTATCTTGGTCTTTACAGAGTATACCACAGTTGGTATCATACCCACAAGTTGGGCTTGTTGGGAATACGGCTCGTCATTTGGCCAACGGGTTGAGAGTGTACTTGGGGGTGTACAACCCAAGCTGATTATGATGCATTGTTGGGAAGATCAGTAGGCAATATGATGGGTTTTGATGTGCTCCCATATATAACCTATTGCTCCATATGGGGTCGTAGATGTTTAGCTCCCTCATGAGATTCCGAGTTGAGATGTGCTCCTTGATGTGATTCCAAGTTGAGATGTGTTCCCTGATGATATGCTCTCCAATGATGATGCAGATCATAGATTTAGCTCCTCGCTAATGTTTCCCGGGTGGTAACATTGGGCGCCTTGCTGACAGAGATTCTGGGTGGTAGCAGTGGCTCCCTGATGGACAGAGGGTGGTAGATTGAGCTCCCCTCTAATGTCAAAATTCTTGTTCTTTTAGATTCGAGAATTTTTAGCATATGAGAAGGTACAATCAAGAGATAAGAAGGAATAAGCAAGAGATGAATTGAGATGAACAGGGACAATACGTAATGATGAGATACTTGTGATTGATATGATTTGATGACAAAATACATGTGACATGAAGTAGGTGGAATTCTCCCTAGTTGAGAGGGAGTGTTAAAATATGCATCTACAGTCAAATTCCATTTTGGACAACTCATTCTATGGAGATAATTATTGTGTTTAATTCTTCTTTTCAAGAGGACCAAAATCAACCTAAAGATCACTTAAATCGAATAAGGGAAAGTGTACTTATGAAAAAAGGCCCACATGTGCATATTTGATAAGGTCTGCCCTAAAACAAATTGGACACCCTTGGAAGGCCATAAATACAAGTGACCTCAACCTCATTTGGAGATCATTATGAAACATTCTTCTATTTCCTTTCTTGGTTTTTGGCTCACATAGGTTTGAGGCATGTCTGCAGAGGAATGGGTTCCCTCGAAGACGAAATTGCAGGGTCTGAAGCTCACATCTTTGTTTTAGGGTTTTGGGTCTCAGTCACAGGCATGACACAGGAAGAACTCAACCACAGTCGCTCACTACTCTGCTCATCCGTGTGACCGAAGCATCTCAATTGCACACACAACGCGTCATCCATGAAACTGCCATCTAGGGTTTCTGATTCTCAGTTGCAAACTATAGTCACTGGCTTATGGGCTCCAGGGACCGATTGGAACCTTCCTAGTCACACACATGTCTCCTCCTCCATGCGACTGAGACCTAAATAATGAAATTTCAGTTATCCAAATATTTTTCTCAATGACTGTAGTGTTCGACAGTTGATCGCAAACAGAGACGGTTCGTTACAGGCTCTAGAATCAGAATTTTGAGTATGAGCATTGTTGGGTTCATTTCATGGATATTGTGTAGTTGTTTTTGTTGGATAGTTGTATGGATGAAGATATGGATCATTGTAATCTCTTTTGTTGAATCATTTTATGACAATATAATAAAAATAATAATTTGAAAGAGTTTTCTCCATAGTGGTTTTTCCCTGGTCTCCGACCAACACTGGTGTCTCTATGTGTGAATGTTTTCTTCTATTGTTCCTTTATGTTCTGCTACATTGATGATGATGATATTGTTCTTTCTATATAGCTGCATATGTTGTTGAATAATGATATAAATATGAATAATGTTATGATGTTATGGGGTGAAATTAATGCGTTAATGAAGAAATACAATTATCAAAGAAAAGAACAATATAGCCCTAAGAAAAAAAAAATTAATATGGATCTAGCTAGGTGCCTGAATATATTCATGGCCAAGAGCATAGTCCAGCAGAGGTTGTGGGTTACTAGAGGAGTACAAGGGCCAGATTATTGTTGGGATCCACATGGGATTCCCCATCACAACATGGGCTTTCTTAGTGATGGTATTAGCATTGTGATGGATCTGGTGACCGAGCACCCACATACTTTTAGCTCTCCATCAACATTAGTGTCGGGTTGGATTGATTTTTGGAGCATGCTTCTCTTAGGGCGCAAAAGAAAATTTGAAGGGGCTGAGAGAAGTTAGCAAACTGTGGAGTTTTGGCCAGAGAATTTGCAGAGATTAATCCATAGGGAGGACAAGATTTTCCTTGGTGATTTGTAGGGTCAAGAGTGTTGCATTTTGGAGGGCCAAATTTATCCATTTCAGGGCCTGCGTAGGGGTTTCTGGACAACTACTGCACAGACATTTTGACGGGGATATTGGGGAGTTCGGGCTAAGGAGAAATAAGGAGGTTTGGAGGAGTGATTTGCAGGGTTGGACGACACTTTCCAGGAATTTATTTGGCCTCCAAGAGTAGGATTATTTCTACAAAGCAATTTCCAGCAAGTTGGAGCAACACGCATTTCTTGGGTGTCAATGGGGCATGTTGGATTTAGCCCAAACCCTTTCTCAGTTTTTGTGGGTTTCGTGAGAAGAGGATAGGATTAATTTCACGGAATGTTCTGAGCATTTTTGAGGGTATAATTCCTAGTTCCATTCAGCGGCCAACATCATAAATTGTTGGAGGAGGGTGCAGTTTACCCCTGGACCATTTCCATCCCTTGGATCCGTGAGATATTTTTGGGTTTTGTTGGAGTTGGTGTGGAGAGCCGACATTTAATTTTGTAGAATGTTTGGAGTAAATTTGAGGATCAAAATCTCAATTCACCTACAATGACAGTGGTAGTAATTTATTGGGTCAGCGCAGAGGTTTTTGGTGGAGTCATTCAAGCACTTGGGCATCACAATTCCAACCTGGGTTTCGCCTAGCTTATTGTAGCAAGCGCAGGTTCCACTAATCTCATTTATTGTACTCATATTTATCAGAATTAATACAATGACTAAGAGTTTTTTGCCATATTTTCGTGTTCAAATGTGTATGGTTATGCATTTTTGAATTTAGTAGTTGTAGCTATTTCATTGCTTTTATTATCTACAATATTTTTTTCCATTCAGATTATTACAAATCTGTCAAACTTGCTCTGATACCATGTGAAAATTTTCTCAAATTGCAACAACCATAATTAATTCTTCTAATTGATAAATTATGCAGTTTATTTTGTTACGACAAATAATGAATTAACCACACTGCAATTCTTCACAAGTAAAAAACATTGTGGAAATAAATTGGAAACTGAGAAAATGCTAGCACACACAAAAATTTGAAACAGTTATTTTCATACAATTATCCCCAAAAAAACCCAATGCAGGAAAACCAGTGCAGCAGATGATGGTTTTATTATTATGCACTAGTGAAATTTTGAGTACAATCTATGGATTTGCAAGTTGGCAATCCAATCTGAGAAAAACACTAGCAAAATCAACTGAGGGAAATTTACCATCCTCTACAAGAAATCATGGCTCAGTTGGCATCTCAAATAGGCTAACTCAAACCCCTATACGTAGTTACTGCATAAGCCTTGCGTAGTCACTCACACACTTTGCCCAGATTTGCCACAAATCTGCATCTGGCTAAATGTCACTGCTCTAGAAAGAATTCTATGTCCCTCTAGAAAATTATTCTGGCCTCCAGCAACTAAATCCTCCTCCTGCTCAGCCAAATCGAACTACCTTCTTGAGTCTAGTGTGTAGTCCCTGCATAGCCTCCTGGAGAAATAACTTGGCCTCCTCTCCTAACTCTTTAGAACTGGAAACTTCTTCCAGAATAATTGTCTCTACCTCTTTGCATCCCTTCTAGCTTGAACTCTCTTCCATCGCTTGACCTTTGTAGTTGTATAGCTCAATCTGTCAAGGAAATTGCACTACCGGCTTCTCTCTTGTGTTTATAGATCCAACCCCATTGACCTCCTCTTATAATATCTCGTTGGCACACCAACGACCATGATCAAGTCCTCATCAAAGGCTAGGATCATCTCTAGGTTGATCCATGTGAGTTTCTATAGAAATATCACCTTTCTCAATTAATTCCCATTAATTAATCATTTTCCCTAAGTTAGACTTTAAAAAAATTAATTTCTGAGTAATTAACTTAATTGAGCTATCTCTAGGTGTTTTCTCTTGAAACGTTTTCTAAGTTCTTGAGTTTTAATGTTTCTAAGCATCTTTAACCAAAGTCGAGACTAGAACACATGTCCGATGCTACAAAAATCAACAAAGTGTTGTGGGGTGCCTAGCAATAATCTGACAGAGTTATTGGCATTGGAGAAAGGTATTCAAATTTCTATTAGTGAGGGGCTTCAATTGTTGTTGATCAATTGAGATTCACAAATTGCGATGCAGTGTGTTCAAAAAATCCTAAATGGTCAGCCTACAAGGAAGATAGTGAAGAGTTGGGGGTTGGAAGGGATAGTGGAAAGTATAAATGGCTTGCTTGGAAATCTGGAATATGTAATTGTCCAACACACTAGGAGAGCGGGCCAAAAGGTAGCAAATTTTTTGGCCAATATGGATTGTCGGTTTAGTGATATAGATTTGGATGAGACTTGGAATTCTACTAGATTGGAGGATGAATTTGAGTCTATTTAGTATTTATTGGAGGTAGGTAATCTGAACCCCGATTGGGGTGTTAATACGGTTGTTACATTGATGAGGGTGCCATCTTTACATTTGACTCCTTGTCAGGTTGGCATGGCATAAATTAGTTAATTCCCATGTGTTAGCATGTGTGCTGCCTTGGAGATTTCAAGTGCCAGTTTATGGAGATGGAAGGGAGGAGGTACGAGCAGATTGTGTGAGGAGGTGAGGACAATTCCTTAGCCTCCTATATTAGCTTCTTATTGTTAGAATTTCACATTTGGTGGTGTCCTTTGTGAATCGTATTTCTTTTGGTATGCACCAAGCTTCACTTTGATTTGGGGAGGTTCAGTTTGATTCTTTTGTTGTTCCTATGCATTCTTGTGGCGGGTTCTTTGGCGTTGAATTTCATGTTTGACAGTGTCTTTTGTGGCTCATACTTCTTCTGGTATGTATCAAGTTACACTTTTTTTGGGCAAGTTTTTGTTTCCTTGTCACAAGTTTACGCCTTCCTTTGTTGTGCCTTGGGCATAAATTTGGCTCACTCGTTCTATGGATTTTAATGTCTGGCCATGTGGGGACAATTTACTAGTTTCCTTGGGGTGAATGCATGAACATGGGTTACAGTTTTTGGCAGGCACATAAGTTGTGAGGTAGAAAAAGTAGTTGGATCGAGCTATTTCAAATTGTACCTTAAGCGCTTGATTGAGCTTTTTAAGGGCTCGATCAAGTTGTTGAGGGCCTAAAAGATTGAGTTTTAGCTCTCCTTCTGCAGATTTCTCAGCAACACCATTTTGTACCCTAGCGGACTTTAGGCAACATTTGTCTTTATGATGGTGTTCCATTCTCAATCTTTGTGGAGAGGCTAAAACATAGGAGATCTCCAAAACCCAGAAGTCGTTTATGGAAATTTAATCAAGAGATAGCTCAATTAAATTAATTGACCATCATTTAAATAGGAAAACTTAGGAAAACTAGTTAATTAATAGGAATTATTTGAGAAATGTGAGAAGTCTCTAGAAACTCACATGGATCGACTTAGAGATGATCTCAGCTATCGATAACAATTTAATCGTAGCCATTGGTTATCCAACTGGAGATTGCAAGAGGATTTCAATGTGGTTTATGGAGAACACACTTGGAGAGTGAGCTCCTTGGTAGAGGTCAAGTTTCCCAGCTACAGTGATTTAGCAGAGAGAAGTTCGAGCCAAAGAGGGGACACGGAGACAGAGAGGGTAGGGTCAGTGAGTTCGGAGGAAGTTTTCTAGTTCTGGAGAGTCAGTTATAGAAGGGATGAGTTTCCTTAGTGAGGTTGTGCATGGCCTACATAGAAGCTTCAGAGGCAGAGTTTAATTTGGCTAGACAGAGGGTCGATTTAGTTGTTGGAGGTCAGGAGAATTTTTGGAGGGGCTAGTGAGTCATTCTCAGAGGTTAAGTTGGGCTAGACGGATTGATTAGAGCAGCGTCTAGGTAGTGCGTGTGAGGGACTATGCAACATCTCTGCATAAGAGTGACGTAGGGGTTCGAGCAACCCAACTTGTGCCAATATTTGGAGCTAAATGAGTGTCGGGTGAGACAAATTTTGTCTCACTAATTTTCATGGCCAGTTTATCTTGTAGAGGTTTACTAGTTTTGGACATCCAGTTGTACTCGAAATTTCATTGCTGGATAATAATATAAATCCTCAACTATTGCACCAGTTTTCCCCCACTAGGTTTTCTCAGAGACATTTGTCCAAAAATATTTGTGTCATTTTTATTGTGTGTGTGCTAGCATTTTCTCAGTTTATAGCATTTTTTTTCTGCGGTATTTTTATGATGAAAAGTTGCAATGTGATTTATTTGTTATTTGTCATAGCAAATAAACTGCATAATTAATTTATAGTTAGAAGAATAAATTTCCAGTTATTGCAATTAGACTTGTAAAATTTCACATGGTATCATAGCCAAGTTGACAGGCAGGGGGCTCAGAGATGAAGAGGGAGAAATTCACTGTTCAAAGAGAACAACTAGATGAATTTCCTCTGGGCACAAAGGGTTTGCAGTAATTTGCTATAGTAGATTCATTATCGAGTGGAAGAGAAGTGGACACACAGAGGGATTTTCTCTTCGAGGGTTTTTAGTTTCAAAAATTCAAAATTTCTAGTTGCAGTACGATGTAGCAGTAGGCAAATTTTCTCACCCCAGGAAAGAGTGTGAACAATAGTTCTAGCAGCCGAGCAGGTGAAAGAGGGAGATTTCCATCTCATGAGAGACTTTTACAGTGATGGATTCAGCAGGACTCCGAGATCAACACATATTAGAGGGTGCATCAAACTATTGTATCTAGAAGGTCAGGATGGCAATCTTGCTAGACGAATATGGTCTGAAGCAGTACGCAGAAAAAGTTGTTGTCATACCTACAAATCTAGATCAGCTAGTGAATTACAATAAGGAGATGGCCAAGGCGAAGAAGTTGATCCCTGATGGATTTCGGGATCGTATGTTCTCACACTTAGCGTCCAAGAATACAGCTAAATAAATGTGGGATGTTATTGCCACACTATATCAGAATCCTTCTGAGCAGCAGGAAATGTTCCTGAAGGAAAGCTGAGGAATGCTCGAATGAAGAAGGGTGAAGGCATCACCTGTTGGGACGGGGTCCCTTGGGTTAACTTTTGTATAAATTTTAGTTAAATATTGTAAAGTCTCTGCATTTTGAGGAGCGAAGTGCGAGTAATGCAGGTCGATAGAAGTCAAATGGGATTTTAGAAGGTCAAAGCCCCTTAGTTTGTTAAGAGTTAAGCTATTTTGAAACCCGCCCATGGTTCGCAGACCATGGTATTGTAATGGAGAATAATATAAAAGGAAGCAATAGAAGAGTCATAGGAGTAGGATAGCATAGTAGAATAGTGCATGATTTGGGTATTTTTTTGTCTATTCTGTACATGGGTGAAGGGGAAGGCCCCTGCAGTTGTGAGTGCAGAGACCTTGGTAAGTCCGCAGCTGAGTGCGTGGGGCCTTGCAGCTGTGTGCGTAGGGTTGGAAAGATTGTAATTGAAGATCTAAAGCATAATAAAGGCTTGTTTTGAAGAACTATTTGTGTATCTCTGCATTTACAATATTTTTGATCTGTTGAATGCAATTAATCAAGGAAAGTACTTATTAGATTCGCAAAGATGTAGATATGTTTATTTATATGATGTTATGCATGTTTAGCGTAATCAGTGAAGGGCATAAATCTACTAACTGTTAATTACTGTAAATTCCATGTTTTAAGGGTTAAGGGTTCGTGAAGGTCAAGATAAAGCCCTAAGTTTGGCAAAAACACATCACATAGTCCTCTGGATGCAAAAACCTAGTTCTAGCATCTCCCAATACTGCCTCGGGTGACACTGCAATTTGCGCTACGCGGTTTGTTGCCAAAAGGGATGGTAGTTCAAGGTTTTCTTGGTTAGCACAACTAACTCTAAACCTGGGTCCAAGCCCCCTCAATCCAACAAATGGTTTCGTTGCCTGTTCTTTGTGTTGGGGACCCGTTGGGACGGGATCCCCTGAGTCAAATTTTGTAAAGTTTTGTTAAATATTGTAAATTTCCATATTTTGAGGAGTGGAGCGCGAGTAGCGCAGGTCGATAGGAGTCAAAGGACTTTTAGAAGGTTAGAGCCTCTTAGTTTGTTAAGAGTCAAGCTGTTTTGAGACCCTCCCATGGTTCAAGGACCATGGTATTGTAATGGAGAAGAATATAAAAGGAAGTCACAGAAGAGACATAGGGGCAGGATAACATAGAAGAATAGTGCATGATTTGATTTTGTTTTTATCTATTCTGTACTTGGGCAAAAACACATCACATAGTCTTCTGGATGCAGAAACCTGGTTCTAGCATCCCCCAATACTGCGTCGGGTGAGGTTCTAGCTTGCGCTACGTGGGTTGTTGCCAAAAGGGCCAGTAGTGTAGGGTTTTGTTGGTTAGGACAACTAACTCTGAACCTGGGTCCACGCCCCCTCAAGCCAACATCACCCCTATCTCACCAGAAATCAGGATATCTGGGATGAGCTCGCAGCAGTAGGAGAGTCACCTACACCTACAAAATGTGTACGTTTGGCCCTCAACAACGTCACTGAGGAGTGGGAGACCTTTTTCCAGTTCATTTTAGGACATCAGTTGCCTGGGTGGGACTAGATTTAGACAGATCTCACACAAGACGAGATGAGGCAAGCTCTAGTAAAGAGCTCCATCAACAGTAGTAGCAGCAAAGGATTAAAGGGTGCGAAGGAGGAAGAAAATGTGGCCCTTGCATCGAAGGGAAAAGAAAAAGGTCATAGTCAAGGACAAAGCACACAGGGAGAGAAGAAGAAGAAGAAGGACCTGTCGAAGGTCAAATGCTTTAGGTGTGGTGAATTCGGTCATTACAATACTCAATGTCCTCAGAGGAAGAAGGACAACAAGGAGAAGCAGGAGCATGCAACAACTTCGGCATAGATAGACTAGTTTTTCTCCAGATTGGAGGAACAATTTGTTTTGTATGCAGCTATACCTCGAGAGAGGTGGGGAGACATTGAGTTCTAGATTCCAACATTGCACAGAGTTGGGGAGGGTCCATAGAGGAGCAACAATTGCAATTTACTCCTAACATGGATCATTATCTTTGCTATAGGGGCCCACAATATTTAGTAGCAGGAGGCTCAGTGTCAGTTGGTGTAGTCAGTTTCAGAGTGATAGTTGTAGAATAGTTGTAGTAAGATGTTGACGGGTGCAAAAAAGTGTTGATAGCTGTGTAGGAGGCACAGTGCACATTCAAGAGCGGCACAAATTTCCCAGTGGACAGTGTAGAGGCTAGTAGCAGTCAAAAACTTAGGAGACAGTTGCAGCATGGGACCACAATTGATTCAATATTTTGGATACTTTTCAGTGGTAGCAGTAACAACAATAGTGAGAGGGAGTGTTAGTTGGGTTGCAATGCAGATGCAGAGTTGGTAGCAGTACATGTTGTACAGTGTAGTGTCAGCAGTAGCATGGTTCAACTATAGCCAGTAGCAAATGAATCAGATTTAGCACAGTTGTTGATGGACAGTGGTAGACAACTACAATTGTCAGACATCAGCAACGTGTATGGGAGGATGATGCAGAGAAAGGGTGTTGTAGCAGCGCAACACTAGAACACCTTCCTCGCTAAGAGGAAGTGTTAGATTTTGTAACATCAAATGGTGTTCTAGTCTCAAACTTTATGGAGAGGCTAAAACAAAGGAGATCTTGAAAACCCAGAAACAATTTTTGGAAATTCCACCTAGAGATAGGTCAATTAAATTAATTGACCATCATTTAAATTTTTCCTAAGTCTAACTTAGGAAAACTAGTTAATTAATATGAATTAATTAAGAAAGGTGAGAATTCTCTAAAAACACCCATGGATTGACTTAGAGATGATCTCAACGATCAATAACAATTTAATCGTGGTCGTTGGTGATCCAACTAGAGATTATAATAGGAGGTCAATGGGGTTGATGGAGAACAAACTTGGAGAGCAAGTTCCTTGGCAGAGGTCAAGTTTCCTAACTATAGTGATTCAATGGAGAGAACTTCGAGCTAGAGAGGGGACACAGAGATAGTGAGGGGAAGAGTTAGCAAGTCTGGAGGAATTTTTCCAGTTCTGGAGATTCAACTATAGGAGGGACGAGTTTCCTCAGTGACGCCATGCAGGGCATGTGTAGAAGCTTCAGAGACAGAGTTCGATTTTGCTAGACAGAGGGTCGATTCAGTTGCTGGAGGCCAGGATAATTTTCAAAGGGGCTAGACAGTCATTCTCAAAGGCTGAGTTGGGAAAGACGGCTTGATTCGAGCAGATTCCAAGTAGTGTGTGTGAGGGCTTGTGCATCATTTGCAGAGAAGGATGAGGCATGGGTTCGACTAGCCCAGTTTGTGCCAATATTTGGAGCTAGATCGGTGTCGAGTGAAACAAAAAATTTCTCACTAATTTTCGTGGCCAGTTTATCTTGTAGAGAATTGCCAATTTTGAGCATCCAATTGTACTCAGAATTTCACAGTTGCATAATAATATATACCCTCAACTGTTGCACTGGTTTTCCTACATTGGGTTTTTTCAGGGACATTTGTCCATAAATAAATGTCATTTTTATTTTGTGTGCTAGCATTTTCTCAGTTTCTAGCATTTTATTTTCCGCAATATTTTTATGGTGAAAATTTGCAGTGTGATTTATTCGTTATGTCATAGAAAATAAACTACATAATTAATTTCTTGTTAGAAGAATACATTTTTAGTTGTTGCAATTAGACTTGTAAAATTTCACAAAGGAATCCTCTATCCAATTGCATAAGAATTTGACATTTTCGAATTCATATGATATTTTTCATCTAATTTCTTTTAAACATATTTCTTGAAGTTTTTTTGGACAATTTCAAAGGGGTTGAATAAAATATCAATAACATAAAATATACAAAATTTCAAAAATTTCAAAAAATACAAATATTCATTTACAAGTCCTCTTCAAAAGGGTACTCTTGGTTTTTGAATTTATTTAAAGAGTAGAAAAAATTCTTGCGCGAACACTAATATTATTTTGCCAACTTTGAAAATAATAAAAAATATTATTTTTCATAAAAAAATAAAATTTTAATATGAAAAACTTAGTTCTCTCCATGTATATCATGCTCATATATATATAATACACATTTTAAACTAAATTGTGTTATGTGAACACACACATACCTCTTAAAATGTGCCAAAATTTGCAAGGACAAGCATTTCATTTAGTGGAAAATTGACAGATTATACGACACTAAAATGTTTTGCAAAAAATGCCATTAGGACAGCAACATAATTCTCCACAAATTGTTTATTTACTCCTAATCAAAATTCACAATACTTGTATGAATTTTGAGGGTTTCAATTCGATAAAAGAGTAAATTTTTGAAATTTCATCGCTACATTTGGCCCAAAAGTGTAACCCATCTTCATGCATTCACCCCTTGTTTAAGTGAGCCCTTGGAGACAAATTCTCAATTGCAATGGGTAGTAGAGATAATTTGGGCAACGTGCCTTTGATCAATTGCAATTGGTTCGAGGTGTCCAATTTTCCTTGAGTATTGAGATGTTTCAGGGGATTGGGTATCATTATAATTTCCGAGTATCAAGTTTGAGCCATAAAGAGTTTCCAAGGATTTTGCCTTGTTCAGGTTATGAAACTAAATTGTGGCGAACTTGATAACCTTTTGGGTTTTGGTCTAGTGGTGTGGTCATGGGCAATGACTTAGTTGTATTATGGTCGGGCATTCAGGGTCTTCCATACCGTTCTTCACCCTGTTTTATAAATATAGGTTACATTAGTCGTTGTGCTCAATGTTTATTTGCAGAAATGTTCATGCCTCCAAGACAGAGAATGTGTAGTCACAGAGGTGGTGGAGGTAACATTGGGCACAAGTGGGTTCACCCTTTTGCCTATGATTCCGTTTCTATTGTGTTTGATGTTGTTCCTCTGGAGGTGAGGAATGAGATCTTGGCGCTGAAAATGAGGTAGGGGATTGTCATTACTACTCTAACTCTGAATTGATGGGGGAGAATGAAAAATGGTTCCCAACTCCGGGTAGATTTAGGAAAAGGAGGCTTCATTTCATGAGTTCCTTGGTGTTAAACCAACAAATGGCGACTTTGCTGCATCTCATCTTCAAGGACAACCAAGTGAAAAAAATATGATGTTTTTTTCTTTCTTAGATGATATTAAGTGCATGGTTCACAACCAGAGGTTCTATCTGGACAATGTTGACTCATCTGGCGTAGGTGGAAAGTTCTTTGTGAGCGATTCAGCCTCTAGTGATCTCATTGATCCTCGGGTTGATAGTATTCAGAAACCTGCTCCAATTTTTTCAGATCATGATTAGAATGGTGCACTCTGGTAATTTTGTCATCCAATTTTGCACATGTTCCTCTGTTTTTTTTTATTCTGGGCAGCCTCCTGGGGATATTTGGTCATTTTCTCATTTTCTAGGCATGGGTCATGGGATTCCAGTGGTTCTTGATATGCTGGGGATTTTGGTTTAATTTCTGGATACAATTGCTTTACTTTTTCTGAAGCGTTTGCAACTTGCAAAGATAAGCATTTTGGAACACTATTGAATTGTATTTGGTCGCAACTTGGTGGGCATAAATATAAATCTGGCATCATAGCTATGCCTTTGGAACGCAGTTTCACAATGCTTATTTCTTTGGAGGTAGTTGAATCGTATCTTTTCCTCTTGGTTCTTCAAGTCTATTGTATCTAAGCGTTATTTTGGCATGATGTCTCTACTCTTGTTGTTTCACGTTGTTTGTTTTCTTTGCATATACCGGTAAAAGGTGGAGTTAATACTGGTCTCTGAATAGTTATCTGTCTTTTTCTTTATCGGTGGCGTATTTATTCTCTGGTGCGCAAATCTGGGAAGGTTTTAGTTCTCCTAGTACTTCTTCTGACTATTTTCGTCTAGTGCTTTATGTTTATTGTAATAGTTTGTCGTGTAGTCTGAGCTCTGCTCTCTATTTCACAAGGTGGACGATATGGATATTACCATGGTGATAATCTTCATGTAATACTCAGTTTTTTTGATATGAAATACAAAGTACTCATATTTACAAAAAAATAACACATTCATCACTAGATAAATTCAAGTGCGTAAATTACCTCCACTACAAAAACGAATCTTGTTGATGTGCGGAAACGGAATGAATTCAGTGGTTTAATCCACCTATAATCCCACATGGGCATACCATTGAAAATCATGTGTGAGGATTTTCCACTAAGCTGTGTTAATTAATTTCAGATTATATCATATAAATATAAATATTTATTATTACGTTATTATAATCATAATATAAAATTATAAAATTAAACATACATAAATTTGGCTATATAGTTAAAACATATGTTGAATTATATCATTTTAAAATTAATTTGTGTAATTTAAATAACATATAACATATATTTGAATATTTTTAATCTTGATTTGATATTATTTGATATTAAATTTGATTTTAAGGTATTATACTTATGTATATATACTCAAATTTAATAGAAAACATCATTTGAATTTGAATCAAACTTAATCATTTTTGAACTGTGTTGACCATGTACATGTCAAGAGTTCCAAGAAGTGGAGTACTGTGCAGTGGATCAAAATTTTGAGTCATTATCATCATTGTAATCCCAAATTCTGTTATTTTTATTGTAAAATGATTCGAGTATGACTATTAAGCCATCTAACAACACCTAGGTAAGCCTATGATTCTTCTCAAAGGATTTCTCTTTAGGAAGATTTTTAACCCTCCAAATTATTTGTGTTTGTAAACACGAGCAATTGGCAGAGTTTTTCTCCGAAATATACCCCAAAGCTAAGGTGGAACTCATTGATAAGGTCTTAAGTGAGTCTTAGTGTTATCGAGTGGATGTATTTTATCATACTAGACCATGTGTCTTGTGTCATAGAATTTGGTCGTCTATATACAAAATTCCCCTTTTAAGGGTTGATTATTGCAATATCTTGATGTAAAAGTCCGTCTAGGAATATTTTTGGTGAATGGTTCCTCATAATTAGAAAACCATTACCAAAAAAAAAAGACCCATTAGAGGGTGGAAAAATTGTGTAATTTTCTCTTGAGTTTATTATTTGATTTTCTGGTAAAAATAAAAATAAATTAGCTAGAAATTGTCTAAAACGAAATTAAAATGAGAGGAAAAATTAATTACTCTCCAAGTGGAAAAATCATCAAAACCTTATTGAGGCTACTTTTCAAAGGAAAAAATTCAAGTCAAAGTTAAAATCGACATTCCCAAGGCAGTATGGTCCATTCAAAAAATTCATTGGAGCTAGGAAGACTATTTTCCCAGCAAATCAATTTTTTTGGACCAAAAAGTTGATTATTTTGCACAAGTAATGATAATTCTATTTTTGAAAATCCTCCGGTGGCCCAAAAGACAATGTTTGATCCCTCCAACCCAGTAAACAAGGAAAATTGAATTCCTTTGGAGATTTGTGCTATCTTATCAAGGGTTCAAAATTTTTGGGCGAGGATCAAGCCATGGATCGAGCTACTAACCATTATTTTCCACTGGGAGGGGTTTATCCCTCTCATTTTCTATATAAGGAAGCTTTATAGCTCCTCATTATAACTTCAACTGGAACTTCAAGTGGTGATGTATTGAGATAAACTCTGATAGATTTCTTTTGATAATAAAGCATAAGTATTTAGTGTTTCAATTCAAGGTGTCTCTCTCTGAATGATTTATGGTATGTGTTGGATGTTCTTAATGTTCTAATTGTGTAATATTGAATATTTTTGTTTCAATAACTAGTAGTTGGATCATGTATTAGCATAGGTATCTTGATTTAGGTGTTGGGTTCTAGAGAAACATTTTTTGCTCACTAGATCTAGAAGGCATCTTTAGATCTTGAGGATTTTAAATGTGTATCTTGTGAAAATTCCTTGAAATGTTGCAGCTGGAAATATTTCTTCTAACTAATAAATTAATTATGCAGTTTTTTTATTTATAGAAAAATAACGAAAAATTCACACTGCAATTTCTTCACCATAAAAATTAATTGTGAAAGCAAAAATTGGAACTGAGAAATTCTAGCAAACACACAAAAATATTGACACTATTATTTTTGGACAAATGTCCCTGGAAAAACCCAATGTGAGAAAACTATTGCAGCAGTTGGGGGTTTATTTTATTATGCAGCAGTGATTTCTAAGTACAATCATTGGAAGCCCAACTGGCTATCTAATCATCAAGAATCTAAAAATATTATATGGAGAGAAAATTCTCTCCCTCCACAAACAAACCCTGACCTCTATCTCCCTCTGAAAACTGGTCGTCCAACCCCTGCGTAGGTCGTGTCTACTTTTGGTGATCAGCACGGTTGTGCTAGGAAAACCTATGCGATCCTCATGACTATGGTAGGAAAACCCGTGTGACCCTAACTACGACCCATTCAAAAAATCTGCGTGACCCTTGCAGTTGTTCTGGGCTAGCTTGACCATGGAATAATTCAGTCACTTTTCGCTACCTCTCCGGAACTGGAAATCTTCCTCTGGATCATTTTTTCTGCCCCTATGACACTTGTTACTCGATCTCTGACTCGATCTCTCGTGTTGATCACCTTCACTAGAGTATCGAATTGTCTACATCACCGAGTATCTGCAGTGTGTGTTCTCCATCTACCCATCAACCTCTTCTTATAATTTCCAATAGGGACTCCAATGACCAAGATTAAATCTTAATCAATGGTTAAGATTATGTCTCAGTGGATCTATGTGAGTTTCTAGATAATTCTCACCTTTCTCAATTAATTCCTGTTCATTAACCACTTTTCCTAAGTTAGACTTGCAAAATTTTTAATTATTGTTAATAAATTTAATTGAGTCATCTCTAGGTGGAATTTACTGAAACGATTTCTCGATTTTGGAGAAATCTTGTGTTTTTAGCCTCTACACAAGGTTTCGAGAACAAAATACCATCTGATGCTACATAAACTAACACTCCCTCTTAGCGAGGAACATGTTCTCTCCAACTAGTGCTGCACAACCATTACAACACCTTGTCTCTGCAACATCCTCCAACCACGTTGTTGTTGTCTGACAACTGTAGCTACCTGCCACTGCCCACCAATTATTGCGCTAACTCTGATTCATTTGCCACTCACTGTAGCTAAACCAGACTACTATATATGTGTTGTTGACATTGCACAATACATCTAGTACTACTGCCAACTCTGCATCTACACTACAACTCAAATCCCTCTCAACTGTCGTTGTTGCTACTGCAACCACTGCAACTAAGAAGCATCCAAAACACTGAAACATTTGTGTCTCTGTGTTGCAACTATCTCCTAAATCTCTAACTACTACTAGCCTTTGCATTGTCTACTTACAAATCTTCTCTATTATTGACTCTGCTATTGAGCCTCCTTCTTTGCTATCAACAGTGCTTTGTTCTTCTTAGCATCTAACTACAACTGTCACTCTGGAACTAACTACATCAACTGACAATGATCCTCCTAATACTGAATATTGTGGGCCCCTGTAACAAGGTAATGGTCCATGAGGAAGACACAATCTAATGCAAACCTCAATGGACCTTGCCTAGACCTCTGCGCAGCTCTGGGACTAAAGCTCCATATCATCCCACCTCACTCCTAGAAGTATAGCTACAAACTTGGTGAAGTCTTCCTCCAACCTGGAGGACAACTTGTATATCTCTGTAGATGACGTCGCCTGATCATGCTTCTCCTACTTGTCCTTTTTCCGTTGAAGACACCAAGTACTATAGTGGCCAAACTCGCCACACTTGAAGAACTTGATCTTAGATAGATACTTATGTTTCTTCTTCTCCCCCTGCAAGCCTTGTCCTTGAATAGGACCCTTTGATGCAAGGGCTACATTATCTTCCTCCTTCACACCTTTCAATCCCTTACTGCTATTGTTGTTGATGGAGGTCTTCACAAGTGCCTGCCTCATCTCCTCCTTCTGTAGGTCTAACCACATCTTGTCCCACCTAGGTAGTCTATCTTATCCCAAAAGACCTTGGACGAAGATTTCCCAATCCTCCGAGACATTATTCAGGGCCAAACACACAATGTTGATTTGGGGTAGCATCGGATGTGCTCTAACAACGAAAATGGGTGGAAAGGCTAAAGCACATGAGATCTCCAATACCCAGAAATGGTTTGGGCAGATTCTAAACAGTTTGGAAGATATTAAAATAATTAATATTTTTAATGGAGTCCATAAGTCTAAACTCGGGGAAAATAAAATATTAATGTGAATTAATATAAAAATTTGTTAGAAGGGTCCAAAAGTCATGGATCAAGCCAGAGTTAATCTTAGCCGTTGATTAGGGACTTAATCTCAGCCGTTGAATTGTCAACGAGAAAAGTATAAAAGGAGGCTTGAGGGTCACTTGGAGAACACACGAGTTGATCAAGATTTCAATTTTCTGGGGCAGGGTTTGTTGAGGAAGTCGAAAGAGTGATCAGAGTTGCAGCTAAGGGGCAGTGAATACAGAAGCAGAGAGGCA